>OMKL01142148.1:0-14806 GCA_900302295.1 Parasudis fraserbrunneri | reverse complement strand
AACTGCGTTGTATGTCGTGGCTGCGTCGTTGAGTTGGCGACTGCTACTTTAGCAGTGCACTTGAAAGACGTATCACAAGTACTGTGAAATAGTTAGCTAGTGTCAATGTTGGAAAGTATATCACTTCATAATCCATAGCGTATAACGTTAAACCGAGTCATTCATTTCGCATTAATACAGTTCAAGACAGCGATACGCGTTGTTCATAATATCTTTATTTGATACCGACGTTAGATCGATCAAATTCCACGTGATCGATCAAATTCTTTGACGACCATCAATCGAGCGTCGATGAAACGTTAACATCCCTGAAACGCTTCGCGAGCAAATCTGATCTGAAAAAAATGATCAACAGATGCTTTTGTGAACATTTGGGCATCTACGATCAAAACGACCACGGTGATTGTAAAATAGTATTCATGTTAAACAATATATATGATCAGAATTGCGACAGCTGGCCATCAGTCCGTACGCGGGGATCGAATTCTGGCTTCATGGATTGGTTTTTAAATGGTAAATGGACTGCATTTTTCTTTTATCCAAAGCGCTTTACAACTTATGCCTCACACTCACCCAGTCACTCACACATTCACACACCGACGGCGGAGGCAACCGTGTAAGGTGCCAACCAGCTCGTCGGGAGCAGTTAGGGGTTAAGTGTCTTGCTCAAGGACACTTCGACACGCTGCCAGGAGGAGCCCGGGAATCGAACCGGGAACCTTCAGATTACCAGACAGCTCTACCTCCTGAGCCACTGTCACCCTATGAGATATGAAAGGGGGCGAGGCTTATTTCAATGGACAATGATGGATATCAATTCATAAATGTTTTTAATACATAAGTATATCAACAACAATAGGCTCACTATGGCATTTCCATGTTGTAAACAGGTGCCAGAGAGCTGATTACCAGAGTGTAGTATTGCCTTCTTGCATTCAAATAAATGAAATGAATTCAAATAAAATACATGTCGTTGACTGATTTGAAAAATATTGTATTCTATATGCTGTCAGCCTGTGTGCGACGTTTCATCCAAATTGGCTCTGTAGTTTGCGAGATTAGCTGCGGATACACAGACAAACAGACACACAGACGGACAGACACGACCAAACACATGATCTACCCAGGTAATAGGTAGGTCGTGTGGCGGAGATAATGAGGAAGAGTTATACAGGATACATACAGGGGAAGAGGTAATCCTCATACATGGTGTAAAGATGGCAGAGATCAGAACAGTGACATGGTGTGGACAGTTGAGCTGATTAAAGGGGATGTGATGGTTGCTGATTAAAGGGGAAGTGTAGCCCCATATCTTTTGGGCTGTGACAGCTCAAGATGGCAGCTCTCTCTACCACGGGGAGAAACTCACTCCTGTCGCAAGGAGCAATAATGAGAAGAGCCCCTTTCTTGGCTCAGATTTAGGCTGGTGGGGATATATATTTTCCCAGCCTCACAAGTCATACAGTACAAGGGTGTTTGATCAACATTCAGACAACTTCCTCCCTCCTCACAGATTAGGCTTGAGTTGTGTCATACGGCTCTTTTTAAACTACAAATAAGTGAAAATATAAGTATATAACAAACATAGCCAACTTTTGAGATCTCTCAATTGGCACAGTCACTCAAATTTCATTGCAATTTTACTCTCAATCGCAGCATGCCTTGGCTAGCATCCAAATCGTTAGATCTTTAATTTGGAGTGGAAGATCATTCCAAATTTTATTGCAATTTACATTACAGATTGTCTTGTCATTTTGTTCTTTATCACAGAATTACTTTGCTACTGGCCTTCTTGTTCTAAGATCCCTCAAAGATGAGACACTTCATTTTCTGGTACACATCATTATTTTGTTTCATGGCCATGTGTAAAGTATGTTGGTAATTACTGGCCTGAAGTAGTGTCTGGGAGCACAAAGCTAGCACTGTCCATTGTTGTATAATGGAAACCATTTGCATTTCCATTCACTGAAGCTGCTGCTGTAAGCCCCTGAGAATCAAAGGTTGATTAATGCGTCCAACCAGAATTTATTAGCAATTGTTCAGGTGGCTGAGGAGTGTGTGTCTGAATCCCAGTTGCTTTTCAGTGAAGCCTCCATCCCTAAACCCTAAAATCAAATAAACACTTGGTGACGTTTGAGCTTGCGTCGTTATGAGGAGTCCTTTCTATAGCGGAGTAGGGGATGTTGCAGCAATGGTGGACAGTCATAAAGCCCTTGTGATGACATCCTGACATTCTCGAGTCCTCCAAATCCGCCCCACAATACATGAGCAGTATGTATCCGCTGCATAATAGAGTCTCCTACAGTGAGGGTAGTTGGTAGGGTAGAGGCAACATCAGCCATCACACAAGACTGAGGACGAGCAGCCGCCACAAGATCAGACATATCACATAGGCCTATAGCTTACTGTGGCTTATTAAGCAGAGCCGTCCCTAGACGTTTAGGGGCCATAGGCAAAATAAATATTTGGGGGCCTTTCCGTTTGACCTTAAATCAGATCTCCGCACCAGAGGAGTAAAGCCGCTTTGACACCGTTTGGTTGAAATTATGTTTGACATGATGGTTGATGTTTCAAGGGGCGCTCTGACTGGCTGACTGACATCCCTATGACCAATTAGTAAATAACTAAGAGCGCTTTGATTAAATAATTCCACTAATTCTGCAGTCATACTGAGATTTTATTTATTTATTTTCAATCTATCTTTCAAATAAAATTCTGATTGGTTGGGGGCCCTGTTAAGGAAGGTGGGTCCTAAGTGCAGTGCCTGATATGCCTAGTGGGCACAACAGCCCTGTTATTAAGACAATGTCCCTGATCAATTCTATAGGCTATACACTATATACACAATATCAGGATAACGAGAGAGAAAAAAGACAGAAAAAACGAAGCTAAAACCATAACATTGATTGATTGATTGATTGAGATTCTTTATTAACAAAACAACATACTTCAACATACACCGGTACAGTTTACACAGTACAGAACAGTTCAGTATGAGGTCTGTTAATCGGATAAAAACCCAAATAAGTCTTTCAACTTGTTTAAATTGGGGTCCTTGACATCAACATCAAATTGGCGATCAGGATATATACAGGATATCTGCTTTAGCAGTGGCCAGCTGAAGATGATGATTAACCTCAATGAGGAAGACCCTGAAAACACCTGAGATTTCGCTAACAGCTGGTTAACTTATCACCTTTCATCTTTGGCTACACTGAAACTGTCTGCTGCGATGGTCACAAACAGAACTCCTACAACCAACTAGTCGTTATGCCTTGATTCACATGCACAATGTGATCAGAGGGAGGGTCCCTCACAACCTCAGTTATGTATAATCTCTGATACATAACATCACTTACCTTGTATTTTCCTTTTAGGTTTTCCCATTTTCCTTGCTGCTTTGGCCTCGCTCAGTTTCCCCTCGAGCCCCATTATTCCAACAATGACTGTAAATTAATTATATTTTAGACCATCAACTCAATAATAGGGGTAAATGGAAACAAATTTGTCAGTCAAATGAGTCCAATTTCTTAGACTATGTTCACTTACATTACCACACAAACTCATTTCACACACACACACACACACACACACACACACACACACACACACACGTTTAAGGTCACTTTTGGGGACATTGCATTGACTTACATTCATTCCCTAGCCCCTAACCCTAACCTTAAACATAACAACTACATGCCTAACCCTAACCTTAGCCTAACCCTAGCTTTAACTGAACCCTAACTTTAACCACTCACCTACAAATGCTTTTTCCACAGTGGAGACGGTGCTTTTGTCCCCAATCATTCTTGAGACACAGTTCCTATTTTCCCTTCATTTTGTATTTGTAACAGTGAAGCACTTTGTGTCAAACTGTGTTTACATAAAATCACTTGACATGCAAAGCTAGAGAAAAAAGCTAACGGTGACTTAATCTTTGGCTGCATTTAGGTTGTGGGCCAAGCCTCAAAAATGTGTATTTCATTGATCCATGTCAAAGAACTAGCCCCCTTTTTGTACTTCAGAGGAAAATATGCTTCCAAATACAGTAAATACAATGAGTTGGCAATGTCAATTTACCAACATTTTCCAAAAACCTAACTTTAAATACTGTCCAAGCAATTGTGCAGGTTGACTTTCAAGAGAAACTAATTTGCATCAAATCAGAGCATCGCCCACCCGATGTCATTAGAGAATGAACCAATCAGCTGATCCTAGAACGAGGAGAGTAAATAGACATGTAGAAACACTGGTGGAAGCAGATGGTAGACGACTAAACACAAATAGAGGTGGGAACCACAGGGAAATGCTTAATATGGAACTATTTGGGGAAAACTACACTGTAAGACTAAAAATGCTTTATCAACTGTAATGTATCCTATCTATTATTGGAGATACTCAACAGAAACTGAAATCTGTTGCTAGTGAAACAGCTAGTAGCTATGTAACTTGAAGGACGAAGTGAGTGGTCATCATATCTCATAATAACTAAACATGTACAACTCTGTAACACAACAAAACTGCACAAATAAAAGGTATACTTTCTGTCCGAATGTGTTTCTGTGTATTTTGATGTTTTCTTAGTTGATTACTGCAAATAATTTGATATCGCTTTGAACGCACTGTAGCCTCTGACACTAGACCACGGAATCTACTGTTTACAGTCGGACATCTAATTTGTATAAATTAAACACGAAATGTATCTACCTGTAACTGTTATTGGTATTATGAAAATGGCATGCTTCATGTACAGGTACATGCATGTGGCTGCTAATACAATGACACTGCACTTATACCATTTTCTAGCACAAACTGTGTCACTGCTGAGTTCCAAATGGTGATCAACATTGCCAGCTAGCTTAGGGCACCACAGAGCATACTATCCAGTTCACAAATACAGTACAACCAACATAACTCGAGCATGCAAAAAGAAGGAAAAGGCAGCTAAAGAGACTTAAAGTAATAATCTCAAACAGTTTTATATACTGTAAATAAAAGTATGTTGCCACTCTCTATCACAAATTGATATAACACAATTGTGATTCTACCTATACCCAGTTCATGAATCCGTTTGCAGTTGCTGTTCTTGGCTGTTCTAAACACTGGTGTCTGGTAGGACATTCCCGGGAAAATCATCTGATGCACAGGAAGTGATGTGTTGTCTGTCACCAGCGGCAACAGCAGTTTGTTTCGAATGAATGGAAAACTAACTCAGTAGTTAGCATGCATTTTCAAGATGGAAAGCAAATCAATATAGTGCAAAAATGTAACAGCAATTACCGCTTAACATCAATAAATGTCGCCAAAATAAACAAACATGAAGATCTTATGGATTACCACTTAAAGTTTGGTATGAAATGCATTACATGGAATTACAGTCAAGTATACAGGAAATCATGATGTAGTTTAATGGTTTTAATGGTTTAATGGTGTCAGCTTCTCATTTTGGAGTTGATAGCATGTTTTACACATTTATAACAAACCTTTATAATATTCTAATTCTGCATTTCAACTTAACATAGTTGAATGCAGGGATAAAGATAGGTGAAGTAGGTTTTCATAATGAAAATATAACCTGATGTTGGGTCACAAGTCAGCTTACAGATTAAGAGCATGAATATTTTATTGAAAGCATAGCCAACTATGAATATTATTCATTCTCATTTCTGGTAGCATCATATGATGGAGAGAATATTTTATAACTCTAAAGTAGAATGAGCACAACATTTGCGATAAGCTGTGACCATTTGTGATTTGGCTGCAGGAAACGTTGGCACATTTCTACTACTTCTTGCTACTTCTTGTTGTGTGCTTTAACCTGAGCAATGTATCCAATTATCTAGTGGCAAACACCAGTGCTGTAGACTCAGGATAGCTGAATATGTTGTGAAGTGTTGTGTCAGTTGGATGTATGGTAAACAAGTAATGGCTTTTCAAAGTTGTACATTGTAGTGCCACCATATTTGGCCAACTTGTGTGAAATTTGGTGTGAGGCATTGGCACACCAATAGCTGTCATTGTGATAAACTGCATGTCCCCATCATGCAAGTTTTTGAGAATAGCACCACCATGTGGCCAGCTGAATGACAAAACTGAGCACACCTCTTCCCCATCATGGAGGAAAGCATTCACGAGTAACACTTTCTGGCACTTTCTTAGAATTACACAGTGAAGGATGTTCATCTGTATATGCCACACAGTAGGTTTTGTGGGAATCTGGTGGACAATCTAGGAGTAGTATGGGGGAAAGATTATTAAAAAAAAGAGAAAAATGGTGCCCTACTCTCCGTCTGTGGAGGGTGGGCTGAAGTCGAAGTTAGTGGGGTGGAGGTTTGTAGGGCACTGCCTGGAGCTAGGGCATCTGCGGTGCTGCCACTCTTGTCCTGCTGCTTGCTGCATTGTTTCAGCTTGGCCCTCTTTAGCTGGAGGCGATGTGGCAGCAGCCGTTTTTTTGTCTTCCTCCATCTTGGCCAGCTTCTTCTACATCTTGCACCAGTCTTCTCCAAACAGCAAACTGTAAGAGATAGCACCAAACAGAAGGTCACATTCTGCCTTGGTTGTTAGTTTTTGAGGGGTAGAGTTCTGGCGGTCATATGAATTGGCCTATCAATTCTAGAGGACACATTTGAAGATATTAGTTCACAGATTCCACGCAGCAAGTTTGGTGAGAATTAGGTGAACAGGATAGGGGGAATAGGGAAAAATGTTTTTCCAATAATTCAAGATGGCAGAAATTCCAAAATGGCAGACTTCTTAGTTGTTGTGCATGAGTAGACGCATCTCTGGATAGTAGTTTCATGACTGTATGACTAACATATCAGGAGATAAACGAATTGAATATTGACAGTTCAGCCTGATGGTAGCGCTAGAGAAAATGTCATGGTGTCACCAAAATTATGAAAACTCGAATGAAAGCTATTCGAGTTATTGCGTTAACATGAAAACTTGATGTGCTTTTCTAGAATTCAAAGTCGCTTAACACTAAGGGATAGTGGTAGTGAGACAAACAACAGAAAAATGTAACACAAAGACACATGGATGGATGGGGCTAAGGGAAGGCAGTGGAGAAGAGATGGGTCTTGAGGAAGGATTGGAAAACTGCACGAAACACTGAGTCGCTAATATCTTGGGGGAGAGAGTTCCAGAGCCTTGGAGCTGCCCTGGAAAAGGCTCTGTCCCCAAAACTGCGAAGGTTGGACTTGGGGGTGGAGAGAAGGCAGGCTGAGGTAGATCTGAGGGACCAATATTGGTAGTGGGAGAGGAGGTTAGTGAGATTTGGGGGGCCATTTGGTGAAGGGCTTTGTAGGTGAGGACCAGGATTTTGTAGTTGATTCGGTGGGAGACAGGAAGCCAGTGGAGGTATTTTAGGACGGGTGATGTGGTGCCAGTATTTGGTGTGGGTTAGAAGTATGGGTAATATTTGGGGCTGAAGTGAACACATTTGATCACTTGTTATGGACTGCTCCCTCTGGGATTTAGGGCACACTGTAATGAACTTGACCTGCATCTTGTATGGATTGGGCCAACACTTGACATGAGAAATACAGCATTCAGATTTCATTGGGATTCCCTAAGGGGACTGAAACGGCATAAAGGGGTCCAGCCTGTGTACTGTATGTGTGTGATTGTTTGGCAGAGAGAGAGAGAACAGAATGTTCTCCTCAAGCTTCTGTAATAAGGATAAAATGTTCTCAGTTTCTTGCAACTTGAAAGCAAAAGCTACATTTTGAAAAGTAAAGTGTGTGTTTAATGTGGTTCACTTGGGAGCACAGTGTCAAAGCTAGAACTATGGTTAAATCCCGAACATCCATTGGCAGCTGAACACCAGTCTACTTACCAGCCAGCCAATCATATACAAGGGATGGTTAAGGAATTTTTGCATTATATACCACACTCCCTAGAGTATATATTACCACTTACCCCTATCTCCTGTGGTTCACTTCCTTCAGCAAACCTCAGATAGATAGATTCGGTGGCTTCAGCTTTGAAGGCTCCGTGGCTTTGGCTTTGAAGCTGCTCGCTAACTCATAACTAGAGGTTATATTCAAAACCATCATTATATACTGTTAGCGCTTCACTTCAAAGCTCTAAAGAGTACCTTGTGCCAAACCAACTCGTGTACCACACAAGCATCAGTTCAAACAGGGCTTGAACATCTGCTCTGAACATCGTGAAGTCCGAAAAATGAGACCCCCTTTCCCGTGAACAAGCGTGAATTCACAATAGCTGCGACGTTGTACGTGCATGCATCCACGCATGCATGCATTCACACACACACCTTCACACTTGACCTCCATGCCAAATGGAAGCCTAGGGTGAAAACTGTGGCCACTAGAGGGTGGGGACACTTTTATGGACCGACCAATCAACCAACAGAGCGAGCTATAGAGCCGATGGTCACAGCTAAAAACAAGCACACAATTCATGTGGGTGCTCTCAAAGTAGCATCAAGCTTAATAGAATTTTAAGAGCATCTTTACAGTGGAATTCTCTGCCGAGTCCAATGATGCCTCCCACATGTGTCTACGACAAGCAGTTCATGAGTTATGAAAGGGGACATGGCAAAATGGTGTGTGTGTCTGTGTGTGTGTCCTTGCCCCATGATCAAGCTCTCCACAAAGTTTGGCCATGTTACGAGAATCCGTTTAGAACTTATGCACCTTTTAGTTATAGGCCACTCCCACTGCCACCCCCGCTTTTTGCCAATTGGCATGATCAGCTATTCAGCTGTCCTTTGGTTCATGACCAACCTTTCCAAAACATCTTTTGCAAGTCTGTGCATGTGGAAGTGATGCACCTTTTTGCGATAGGCCACTCTCATTGCCACGCCCACTTTTAGCCAAATGGCATGAACACACACACATACCTTAACATGCCAAATTGCTCACACAGAAACAGAAACTAGTCCTGGGGTGAAAATTGTGGCCGCTAGACGGTGAGGAATCTTTAGTGGACCGACCGACCGACCTATAGAGCTGCTGGTCGCAGCTAGAAACCGAACGTGGGTCTCTAGTCCCCCGCTTAAGTACCAAACACAGTACTATCCTGTGGTTTCAAAACATATATTTTTTATTTAAGCCACAAAAAATTATAATATACAGTTAAATCCATATTAAATGTTGTCAATGGTCTTCTCTATCACATTCCTCTCCCTCTTTTGAATGATTTCCATGCATTTAATCCATTGATGACTGCATTATCAATATGCAGCCTCGCTGCTGTTTGGGGGCAAAGATTTCTTATTTCCAGACACACAGAGCACAGCACTAACTTGTTTTCCGAGACTAGCCACTCGCGTCGCTCTCTCCACTTAGCAAAGTGGTCTCTGATGAGATGGGGCCAGGAGCCTAAATTAGTTGGTGTCAGTGAGGGGTGGTGGTGGTGGCGGCCGCAGCGGCGCTGAATTTTCTCCCTCTAAACTGTCACTCTCATCAGCTCTGGGCTTTTTCTGTGTTTCATTCTGCTTTCTGAAATATGGTGCAATAGGGTGGGTATGGAGAACCGGTACTAATCGGTACCGGTACCTGATTGGTCAGTACCGAAATATCGATAAGCTCCTGGACAAACGGTGCTGCTATCTAATTTCATAGCAGGAAGGCATTTCCTATTTAGACTAAAATAACTTAGAAAACAATGTAGGGCAAGACAGGATATAAAGCTGAAAGCAATATTGAAAGGACTCTCCCACCTGCCTTGATTCCCTATTTTCTGACTCGGGTATGAAAGCTTGACAGCGCCTCATTCAATGTATCACTCCCTCTCTTGTTAAAAGTCAGTGTCACCCACCCACAGCTGTCTCTCTCTCTCACTCTCTTTCTATCCAGTCAATGTTGACAAATGTAATCCAGCCAAAACAGATCATGTCAGTATATTGTTACACAAGTGTTTTGCATAGCCAGACCTCTCTCCACGCTATGTTAGTGCTCGTGCCAGCACAGTAGATAACTTGAGTGTAAAGCACTAATGTTGCTACCGCTACTGCTATCAGTATCTGCGGATATGACTGGGAGACTGCAACACATTGAAAACGGTGCATGGAGCGGGTTGGGGCAAACGCCTTGTCATATTGGAGGTGCTTCCTTGCCTGCATGAAATACTCTTGCTGCAGGTATTGCGTTTTGCTGTATTCCATGTTTTTTGTGAAGCTCAGCCAAACTTTCGAGCATTTGCTGCTGTTAGCCATGGTCCAGCAAAAGTAAACAAACAAAAAGTCTCTGTCACCTGCTTTGCTGACGCAACCACATAACCAGTGACATGACATTAGGTGCAAGCAACAGGTGCTGCCAGTTGAGTAGTTTTTTTGCTCAGTGCAGCGAGTTGGGAAATATTGGTGAAATAGTGTAATCTTTACGCATACACTGTGCTCATAAATTATTTTTCTGGTTTGCACATGTCTATTTTTTTTGTCACAAATGCAGATGAAATGCTCACAAGTCCTGCGGCTACATTATAGTCAACCACATTAATCTATCATTATAATTTGGTCTATATCAATTGGCCCCATGAAGTCCTTTTCCAACAACTTATGTCATTTTAACTAGTTAAATATTTTTGCCCAATGCAGGTAATAAAATGGCTGTTAATTATTTTCACAACATGCCTTTTTGGGAGTATCAATAAGAGTATCGAAAAGTATCAGTATTGATAAGCAGTAGCACTATCGATAAAATCCTAATGATACCCATCCCTATGATGCAATGGTTTGCTGTCTTTTCATCTTGTAGCTATGCCACCTTCAAAGCACGAGCGAGCCACTGGCATGGTCAGAGAGAAAATCCATAACAAATGTTCATATTTATTTTGACTGAATTCTGACATCTGAACCAAGACTGGAGGTGTCGCATATGGAGCAGACCCAGATGCACAACTGGGTGGGCCGCTGCCATGGCCCAGGACACACACTTCCTGCTTCCTGTAGCACTTCCTGTCTGGTGTCCGTGAGTCTTGCTCTCATGGAGCCATGTCAAGTTGCATGCCCAAATAGTTGGTCAGTTGACTCGGCTGAAAACCGCTTTTCTTCCAATTTATTGCAAATCCCAGTATGGTGACGTGGTTTGCCAGAATGGAAAGATGTACCAGTACCTGTTCCTATGACAACCACAGAAGGATCCAGTCGTCTAGGTAATAGAATATTCTGATGCCTAGACGATGAAATGGCTCCAAAGCTGTTTCCACCAGCTTGGAGAGCGTTTTGGGGACCAGGGAATATAATTCTGTTAAATTCAAAGACTTGGCCCCGAAAGGACGAATTTATTTATTGCTTGTGGATGGGGGCCATTACAATATGAAAGTATGCATCCTTCACGTCTACTGACGCAAACCAAACAGGGTGATGTACTTCAACAGCTGGGCAATGGACAGCTTTCTGAGCGTCCACTTCCGGATGGATGGGTTGAGGACATATGGATCCAGCCGTGCCATTCTCGGGGACAAGGAAGTAACGGGTGCTCTTTTTCCCAGCTCTGGAAGAACGGAACAATCCAAAGCTCCACTCTTTCTTAGCTTGACTGAGGATAGCAGCACTTGTTATAGGAGGGTCAAGAGAAAGCCAGAATTTGTTTTGTTTGACCGAGGAAAGCAACAGTTGTGATTGGAAGGTCAAGAAAAGAGGGTGAAGCTTGGAATAGGAAAATTGGAACAATAACCTCCTTTTCTAGCAGTCCTTTTATCTCTTCCGCTAGTTCCTGTGCTCCTAGCAGGGATGAGGGCTTCGTCTGCAACACCCCTGAGAAGGGAGGTGGGGGACCCGCAAACTCTAGTCTGTAACCCTGCTACATCCATCTTCTCACTTCAGGGGTAAGATTGCACTCTCCATCCCATGTATTGAAATAGCCATCAGTGGCTGTGCCCGAAGCTGCTGGTTTATTTCTTGGGATAATTTTTCTCTCTGTTCTCGCCGCTGCTATGACAGCAGCTTTTGAAAGCTACCGCCCAAGGAGGGCCCACTGAGAAAGGGAGGGTTATCTGTTTGGGTCCACCACTGCGGTAGACCCGAATTGGTCTTTTTATGCTTCTTTAGGCCACATCGAGGCGGAGAACACTGGATATGGAGGGGAGCGCAGATTGGGCCTGTCCCAACGCGTGGTAGTGTGCCGCTGTCCTTGGTCTTACATATGTCCTCTCTCTGCTTAAATCTGCCAGATTCGGAAGCCACGGGCAATGGGCATGGAGAGAGCAGCTATGACTGGCGGCCATAGTTCTGCACTGGCAGCTTAAGGCATGCAGTTTCACTTCTTGCCTCATAGACGTCGTTCCATGTTTGGTGAATGACAGAGAATCACAGGAGATGGGGATCAGTGGTAATATGTGTGACTGGGGCTGGCAAAACAGCACTTAAGGGGCCAATAAGTTTAGTGAAATTATACCTACACAATGACGTAGGTTTCACTTTAATCTGAGAAAGAAATTTGGAAACTTTGGCTTATTGAAGATTGCTACTCTGTTTCACAAAATTGTGAGAAAAGCCTCTTAAAATTTTCAGGAAGTTCGCATCACAGAAACGAGCTAGCTAACTACGCCTAGATGTATATCTGACAAATAAACTGAAAAAAATAAAATAATAATTTGCAGACACAACTCAAGTAACATCACAGACGTTACCATAATAATCCGATAAAAAGGGGAATGTATCCTTTAATTTATCCCCACCCACCCATGTAAGTGGAGTTAAGGGGACAGCATACTTGTTGTGGAAACAAACTTCGGCAGGGTCTTTGGAACAAAATGATTCATTTGCAGAGAATATGAAGCTCTGTATTGGCTTTGGCCACTGCATACTAATTGGATGCTCCTCACACCGGCTCCATGTGTGGTCATCAGGACTTTGTTTCTATTTCGGGCAAGTCCACATTCGTTTTCAGTATACTGCCACCTTTACGTCACCGTGGTTACGTGAACAGTGATGAGTGGAGTGTCAGCAGCTGCTGTGTGCTAGAACAGCAACCTTTTTAAACTCTGTTATTAATGAACTCAAGTTTTTTTGTCACTCAGGATTTAACCCTGGGCAAAAGAGGATCCTAAAGTTTTGCTTCCATGTTTTATTTCATGATTGGATTACTTAGAATCAAGCATTGCATGGGCGAATGGTAAGTGACTTTATGCTATTGTTAGCCTATGCCATTCTCACTAACGTAGCCTATTGCCATTTTCTCTTCTCTGCCTGGGGTGGGCACATTTTATTTTCCCTTTTTCAGATGCATTTGCACCCGGTGGCCAATTTAATAGGTACACTTGTACACTAATCAGCCCATCATGTGGCAGCAACTCAATGCATAAACACATGCATACTTGGTCAAGAGTTTCAGTTGTTAAGACCAAACATCAGAATGGGGAAGAAATGTGATCTAAGTGACTGTGACCATGGAATGATTGTTGGTGCCAGACGGGGTGGTTTGAGTATCTCAGAAACTGCTGATCAGCTGGGATTTTCACACACAACAGTCTATAGTTTACAGAGAATGGTGTGAAAAACAAAAAACATCCAGTGATCAGCAGTTCTGTTGGCAAAAACACCTTGTTAATGAGAGAGGTCAGAGGAGAATGGCCAGACAGGTTCAAGCTGACAGGAAGGTGACAGTAACTCAAATAACCACGTTTTACAACAGTGATATGCAGAAGAGCATCCAACACACAACAGGTCAAACCTTAAAGTGGATGGGTTACGCCGACATTAGACCACACCGCGTTCCTCTCCCTACCTAATAAAGTGGCCGCTGAGTGTAGATTGTGTACATAGTTGCAAGAAGGGCAAACTGATAGTTAATATCTTTGAAATTGCTTTCATGGAAAAAAGTAAAAATTACCCAGAGATGACTAGTCACAAGACAGCCCTCCTGTAAAATTCGCGGCACCAGCTCTTGTCTTGGTGAGAACGAGTAGGGGGTGCAAGGGGGCGGGGTATTATGCAAAAATTCATTTTCCATCTCTTGTACATGATTGGCTGGCTGGTAAGTAGACTACTGTTCAGGTTCCAATGGCTGTTTGGGATTAGCATTGACAATGTACAACAAAAAGCAAGGGGTATTTCACTTTGCCACTGCAGATCCCATTTTTTGTGAAGTATGCTATGTGATTTAACTTTGCTGTGACCATACTTGCTCAGAATTTAAAATAAGTCCTCAGTTTGAATATGGGCATGCACAATTAGTAAGGATGGAGAATTCCATTGTCTTTTCGACTGAGCCTAAATGTCCTCTCTCGCCTTTCATCTAATTTCCATTCTCTTCGCCAACACTGTCTGCATAATACCTGAGCGAAAATGATTAAAAAGAAAGATAGAGAGCCTCTTGTCTCATGTCATCTGGTACTCTGAAGATTATTATTTCTGTCAAAGACTTCACGTTCCTATTAAAGGTTAGCATGTTGTTCACATGCATGCCATTGACAATTTTGAAGTTTTTGTGGAGCCACATCTGACAAATGAAACATTGTTTGTACTATTTTAGTGTCAATGGGAGTCGGTGAGGCTCGTTCAACCCGACCATCTATAACCCATCTATAACCCCAGCTCTGGCACCCAGGGATAAATCAATCAAAGGGGTGACTGAGAGAGAACGAGTGCACTCCACGCCCCCCCTCCCCACGCACACACACTCACACACACCCACACACTTTATTGCCAAACGCCATTTTCAAATACCTGAGCAGTCCGTATATCACTGGGACACATGGAGTGCAAATGCATGATTCGTTCACCTGAAGACCTAGCAAAAGAGGGAGGTGGAAGGAGGTAGCGAGAGAAGGGGGGGGGGGGGGTAAAATGGAAACGTTGTCGAGGCACAACGGAACTGTATAAATCTAAGTGACT
>OMKL01142147.1:0-18018 GCA_900302295.1 Parasudis fraserbrunneri | reverse complement strand
AGGAGGAGGACAACAGCAGCCAGGTAAAATACTTTGTCTGCAGTAACTGTTCAAACTGAAGGAATTCTATAACTATTATCGCAGCGTATGGAAGGAAGTGGAGTGCTTTCCATATAATTTTGGAATCACTAGTAAACAGTGAGGACTCACAGTGAGGACTCCCAAAAGGTCAAACATATATATATAAAAAAAAAAATGAAAAGTGGGAAGCCACTTAAATGTAAAAGTACAATGATATATTTGCTCAAACAGCGCAAAGAATTGGAAGCGCATTAAAGGCATAGAACACAATAATTGGCTCAAGATGCTGCCTACGTGGGTGGTGCGTTGCCTGATGCTGCCTGAGGAAGAGCTTTAGCTTGAAACGTGTCGCCTGTGAACTTGATATAGCTGCATATTTATTTTTTTCATCAATAGAACACAATAATTGGGTCAAGATGTAGTCTGCACAGGCGATGCGTGTGTACAGCAAGTAAAGTAAAGCTTATTGTGTTCTATGCCTTTAATGCGCTTCCTAATCTATGTGCTATTTGAGACAATAAAACATTTTACTGTAGCATTCAAGTGGCTTTCCACCTTTAATTATTTTAGATATTTTCATAAACATTTTGTGAGAAATGGTTCCAAATTCTAACAGGAGTTAGATGGTCCTACCAATTCCATCAAAAACAAAAATTGAATGAAAAAACTATATTATGAAATGTTACTTTGCTCTTCATCTTCTGAAAATCCTGAACATTCCTTTTTTACTTAAGATGGACAAAGCAGCTGACTCAAACATGGATTACATGTTTAAATTTGTCATTTGTGCTTTGGCAGGTGAGCTCTGCAGAATTAGAACAGCTCAAGCTCAGGTAAGTGTGCGGTCCTCTATAGTTCAGTCAGCCCCATCCCCAGCTGTTCCTCTATAGTATTTAAAATGTTACTTCCTTTTTCAGCCTGCAGGAGAGGGACAACCAGCTGGCTTCCCTGCATGAGGAACTGAAGCAGCTGCAGATGAAACAAGAGGCTGCTGTAAGCATTTCTCTTCCCATCTACTGTATGCATGTCTATATGTCTGTATCTACTGTATGCATGTCTATATGTCTGTATCTACTGTATGCATGTCTCTTGCCCATAACGAGGGGCTCTGAGCAGTATCACTCATTAAATATTCATTATTTTTTATTGGAATTTTTAAAGGGAAACATTTTGAATGTTTGAATGAACATTGATATTTAGAATTTTATATTGTTTTGTTTTTTTGTCCACCAGATAGGCCTACTGCTCACATTTTGCTTAAAACCTTTCCACATTAGTCTACACGGCTCATTTGCATTCCTCATTAAAACAAAGGGGCATTGCTAGCTGCAAGCTGCTTGGATAGCTTAAGGACAAATGTAAAAACTTTCCTCTAGGTGCCCAGAGAGGAAAAATAACACGCTGAAATAAAAAACGGTAAAGTATCATTTTACAAAATGCTTTTCCTAATCCCAATGAATTTTGTTTCCCAGCAGGAGAGCACTACCGTTGAGCCAGAGCAGACAACGAATAGGTATGATCTTATTGACTCGTCACTCATTCAGTTTAATTTCTAGAGTAAGTTCAGAACTTTTAACCCCTAGCCCCATCTCTCAGCACAACCCATGCTGTTCTTCATACTGGATACCTGCAGCTCTCACTAGTTAGCCACAAAACCAATGTAAAGTCAGTCTATACAAGCCTTGAAATAAATGCTGAGACCTACTCCACAGTGCACCCAAAGTACATTTCAGCATTTATCTCAGGGCTTGTACAGACTTGAGCATGGCCCCATTGACTTTGCATTAGTTTTGACTGACAACATCATTGGTAAGTAGGAGACGTGGGCTAAGATGTGCAATAAAATAATAAAGAATAGATGGCCTAAATGAAACGGACTGATACACAACAGGACAATATCAAGAGAAACAACAGTACAGTGAAAACCTTTACAAAAAAAACATACATCAGTTAGATACTCATGAACTGTAACCCTAAAAAGAGGTAGTGGAATGAGTCATGTGTAGTAGACTTTCTAATTCAGGTCTAGTCTGGTAGACTTTCTAATTCAGGTCAAGTCTGGTAGACTTTCTAATTCAGGTCTAGTCTGGTAGACTTTCTAATTCAGGTCTAGTCTGGTAGACTTTCTAATTCAGGTCTAGTCTGGTAGACTTTCTAATTCAGGTCTAGTCTGGTAGACTTTCTAATTCAGGTCAAGTCTGGTAGACTTTCTAATTCAGGTCAAGTCTAGTAGACTTTCTAATTCAGGTCAAGTCTAGTAGACTTTCTAATTCAGGTCATGTCTAGTAGACTTTCTAATGATGTCATGGTTTCAGAATCTTATTCTAAATGTTTTTAAACTCTGCTCATTTTAGTGAGGATGCCACTCTTGTAGCATCACTTCAAGATGAGCTGAAAAACCTCAGAGAGGAGATGGAGCAACTTAAAAACACACCTGTAAGTTTAACTTTATTTTGAAGTTGGGACTGGGCCATATACTCATGTTTGTAGTTTATTGTGTTATGGGATTTTTTTATATCGTAAATGACATTGATTTAAAAAAAAAATATATAATAATGATAAAAAAAATAAAAAATAGTCCTATTTCTCATAAAATTTATTCGGAAATATTTGAGAATCGTAATTTAAAATTGCAGGTTCATTTTGATACTGTATCACATTTCACATTTCCCTGCAGTCCAATATGATAAACCTCTATCTAAAATGTCATTATCTATACCCAAGCACATATTGAGATGTATGCAGATAATGGAAAAAAGTCCTTCTAAATATAGTGATATTTATTTTCCCAATATCTCCTAGCTCAACTTTAAAGGGATATTTCACTTGACAAGTTCTAGTAAAGTCAAACATCCCTTTATGTCCAGCTTGTTTCTGCTACAATCACCACGTAGTGTGAAGTGAGAAGTCTGTTGTTTACTGAGGTTCCAGAAGTATTCTGATCATTCTTTTGTAACGTACAGCTTTTCTGTACCACCTAAATCTTACCTAGTAGTACAAATGATCAAATGCCATGTCATTGCATTTTAATATGTTTGAAAACAACTCCATTACATCTACTCTCTATAACAGCATTATGTAAAATTGATCTGTGTGACAGTGCTTCTTTTCTGATTTTAGCAATCAGACAACTCAGCAGAACTGGCACTGCTACAGAGCAGGTAAATATTGAAATCTAACATAGAATCAAATTTAATCTCATTATTGCTTATTATCAGTTCAGTTAATTGAGCTGAGCTTAACTTTTGTTTTTTTTTGGTTGATTTGCCAGTCTGACAGAGAGGTATGCCCTTGTCACATCACTACAGGAGGAGCTGAGAGAGGCAAAGGAAAATTCAACAGCTGTCGACAGTGTAAGATCCCCGTAACATTCTGTACTTAGGTCTTCTGGAGCAGCCGATCTCATGGTGTTTGGTTTCAGACTAGCAGGTCTTTTTGTCTCAAGGGACTGTCGGTCAGTTGTATTGACACATTCATCATCAACCCCTTACAATAAATACGCGTATCTCTCTATATTAAAGCTAATACTATAAAATTGCTTGATATTAATATGATCATATTATCAGCTAACCAGGCCAGGGACCAGCACCAGTCCCTGGGCCCATGTTTGATATACACTGTATTCTAGTGGGGCACTGCATTTCCAACTGTGTTCCTAACTGCCTTCCTGACCATGTCATGTATTTTCTGTTGAAGGGGCTGATGGCCCAGCTGACATCATTTCAAACGGAAGCCAAAGAATCTCTCCAGGCACTCTTCCCACAGATCCCCATAGAATCAGAGCAGGTAGAAAGCACATCTGACTTCACACATGATCTTCTAAAATAATTTGGGATGTACCGGAATTTTCTCCAATAATAAAATCTGACACCAAGAGCCTATGTAACAAGCCAGAAATCAAAGTGACTTGATTTCCTCAATCTTTGGCACATAGATGCATGTTGGATCTCTCCTAATGGAGTAAGAATGTGTTATATCTCAATCATTTTTGTCCAGTGACCCCAAAAGTGATGGTCTATACTGTTTTGTAAAAGTAACTGATCAGTTCAGTACTCAGACTATACTTGAAAGTGTAGGACTCAACATTGGTACTGGCATTAAATAATCAGTGCATCCCTGAAATGAATGGTCATGATAATTATCCATGTCCTCTTCCCCTTTTTAGTCCAGTTGGTTACAAGATTTCACACAGAAGGCCCAGGAAGCTCTTTCTCAAAGCCAGCAGAGCCAAGAGTCTCAGTCAAGCAGGGAGCAGCCGGTAAGCCACGGTGGCCACAGTGGTTGGTGTATTCAGATTGTCACCAGCCAATATGACTTCATTACAGCTAAAATAGTTTTTAGTATTGAAAGCGTTGATTGATTGACCACAGGTCGGCTGTGTGCCAAACAAAACTGACAGATGTACCAGCTACTGCATTTAAGGTCAATGAATGAATAATGGTCCACACACTGCTGCAGTGCTCCTGAATGGTGTTTGAGATCTGTAGATCGGACTGGTCCGTGTGGTGAAATAAGCAATATTTGAGAGCATTACAGCAGCATGTGGAGGACTCAATTATTCATTTAGTACTTTTTTCGGACCCACACACCCTCACAGTAGTTGATTGATTTAGTGACTGAATGACTGACTGATTGATTGATTGATTGATTTGTTTATTGTCCTTTTGGAAATTCATCCTGTGCCACATGACAATCGTTAGATAAATAACATGCAACTACAACAGTGACAATACTAACAACAACAACAACAGTAACAACCAAGACATCAACCAACATCATGTTAGACACAACATATATTGGTAATAATATAAAAGTGTGACGTTCACACACATAAAGGTTCAGTTATTGCATATCAGTTTGTTCAGCAGTGCTATACTAGTAGGTGTGAATGATCTGTGAGTCTTTGTTAGTTTGGTGAAGTGGCACCCTGTACCGTTGGCCTGATGGTAATAGCTTGCACACACTAAATAGAGGATGTGTTACATCATTAATAATTGCCTGCTCTTTCCTCGTCACTCTGGGAATCGCAGATCATTGCAGTTTTGCTGTTGCCCAGCAATCTTACTGGACTATCTTAAGCAGTTTGTTTTTATTACTCACTTACAATGAAGAGTACCAGGCATTAAAGTTAAAATTTTCTCGACAAAGGAACAATAGAAGAGGACCATTATGTCTCTCTGAGTTGTCTCAGTTTACACATGAAATATAAAAGCTATAGACCTTTCTTATAAATAACATCTTTGTTTTAGTCCCATGACAGTCTAGCGTCTATTACAGTTCCTAGATATTTGTCTACAACTTCAATACCCTTCTCATCAACAGGAATTTATTGTTGGGTGTGTTTACCTGTCCAAGTAAAAAATTATTTCCTTAGTTTTCCTGGTGTTCAACTGAAGAAAACTAGCCCCACACCAACCAACAAGCTGACTTACCCAACCACGGTAGCTTGTTTCATCATCTTGGATCAAACCGATTGCAGTGTCATCTGCAAATTTTATAATGAAATGATCAGATGATTTGCCTCTACAGTCATTTGTATAATGGGTAAATAAAACTAGGGAAATGGTACTCCCCTGTGGAGCCCTTTGTTAGTAATATTAGTGATTGATCAATTTTATTCACACATGGGAAAATTCGGATGCGGTTAATGTGCCGGGTGTAACATATATTTAAAGGGACAGCATATGTTTAAAAAAAAAAAAAATAATAATAAAATAAAAAAAATTAATTGGACGATGTGCTAAAATAAATGACATCCACACACTTGCACACACACACACCAGTTGGATGTGTCCGTTTTATCCATGTAGCTCAGTACGTTCATTTCAAACCATGCTGTATGCAGCTTTTTAGTTTGAGATGGACTGGTGTGTCTCTTGCTTTTGTTCAGGAGTTGCTGGAGAAGCTGAAGGAGGCTGAGGAGAGCCACAACTCACTGCAGACAGAGTGTGAACAGTACAGGACAGTCCTGGCAGAAACGGTGAGTGGTTGATACTTAAGCCAATGAACATAGTACTGATGTATTATCTAGTAAGAACTTTTATTCTGTTTAGACAGCATGTGTCTATAGGAAACATATTTTGCAGCTGGCAGCACTTGGGGGAAGCATTTCTGAGTGCTGTTGTTGCTAGGCGACTACTGTAAGCCCATCACAAGCGTGGCGCTCTTTTGCTAAAAGTTTAACTATTTTCAACTTCTAGTGCTCGGCGCTCTGAGCGCTAAATACATGCTCAGCTCTCAGCGCTGCCGGGCGTTTCCATTGGAACCTGTTTGAAAAGAACGACAAAATGAAGCCAGCGCCGAAAAGACACTATCAGTGGACATGTCGCCTTAGGGATCCAGCGATACAGATACTAGTATCAGGTATCAGGCCAACACCAGGTTAAGATACAGTTTGGGTGTCATAGAATTTACCCAATACTAAAATCCAATACCAAGAGCCATGTGTAATATGACATGAATAAAGTAAAGTGGTTCTATGTGTGGACTGTGTGTAAGAGTCCAATTAGAATTTTTTTTTTTAGCACTACTGCCACCAGAGTGTTCATCCAAATGATGCCTCTGGACACATCAGCTGTTTGAGTCAGCTTTCTGAGCATCAAACCAACACTGATTTACATGAAGATGTTAATAAACATTCTATGACAGCCATTTCATGGCGCACCAGCCAAATGACCATTCATGAATGTTGATTTGAATGGGAATGGCCAGTCTATCAATTTAAGTGTCTGGTGTGCCATGTCAGGAAGGAATGCTGAAGGACCTGCAGAAGAGTGTGGAGGAGGAAGAGCTGGTGTGGAAATCTAAGATGGCTGACTCAGAGGAGCAGTTGAGGGTGGTGAGTACTCAGTATCTCCTAACTGATGGAACTGACCGATGTCTCTGAATTCTCTACTTTTTCAGGATGCAGAATTTGAAAAACAGTTTAGTAAATATACCGGTACTGAAAATACCACAATGTTGTACTGTTTTCTGAGTTTGATTAAGTAGATCTTACAAAAATGCTAACTGGATGCCAATGCTAAATAAAACTACCCATAGCCCTGTGATGAGTGATGTCACTGTAAAAATCAACACTGTGATGCTAGAATTGCATCAATAGTTTAAGAGTATGATGAAATTGTCTTGGTTTTTTGCCCTGTTTGCTTTGTTTAGTAGACTAACCTCAGACCCTCTCACACACTAGGCTCTGGAGAAAGTGCACACTTTGGAGGAGGCTACTGAGAGCTTGAGGACTGAAAACCAAAGCATGGAACAGGTAGGGGGCTGCAGGGTTGTACCACATGGTTCTATTGGTGCTTGCAGTATGCTTTTGTTGATTAGCAATAAGTCTGCAATGTCAAAATGTGAAGTCTATAAAAATGTGGAATTTTAAGATGGGGAAATGTGTAGGAATCCTGGTAAATAGTGTGTTGGGGTGGGCTTTCACAGTAAATTCTAGGGATGCACTGAGCTAAATTTGGAATTGGAGAATTTGAAAGATACAAAAATGCAATACCAAGAGCCATGTCAAACATGTCAGATATTAAAGGGATAATTCTGATTTTTGGAACCTTAGCCCTATTTCTTACTTACCAATGACAATGTTGATCGGTAGAATTCTTTCTCAGGACAATTTACGCTCTGTTCCTCATACGTACTCATACTAGCTCCTGCTAATTGGCCACAAACCAATGCAAAGTCAATGGGGTCAAGCTCTTGTCAGTACAAGCTGACTGAGGTTCACTGAAATTTACTCCAGTGCACAGAAAGTAGGTTTCAGTGAGCCTCAGTATGAGGAGCTAGTATGAGGAACAGCATGGTGAGAAAGGACTCTACCAATCAACATCATCATTGGTAAATAAGAAAGAGGGCTAGGGTTCCAAAAATCTGAACTATCCCTTGTACATGACTTTCTGCATTTTTGCCACGCATAATGCTAAATCTCTCTCATGGAACATTTTTTATTATATGTCAATTATTTTTATCCAGTGACACCAAACAAATGTTTTAATTCTATACTCTTCTGCAAAAGTAATGGATCGGTAACCAGCTTACACTTAAAAGGTTCAGGACTCTGAATTGGTATCTGCAGTGAAAAAGTGGTTTTGGTACATCCCTAGTGAATAGTTTGTGTGTCTTCCTGCAGTTGAAGGAACAGCTGATGCTTCTGGAGGCCCAGCTTGAGAAGCAGTCTGAATCTGCCTTGCCAGATACTCAGGGACTCTCTGAGGAGATGACACAGGTATTGGCGTGTTTTAATTTTTCTAAAATGTTTTTCTTAAATGATGTGTAAAACTGTACTCATACCAGGCACGGCTTTGTATCCGTTCCATAATAATATTTGGTATTGTTAGCGATTTTAAAGGGGAAATATGGAATATTTCAGAATTCATTCATGTTATTCCTATGATATAAGACGGTACAAAAATGATAGTAAATATGAACAATTGTCTCCCAAATCGAAAGATTTGAGTGCTACATTTGTGATGTCATCGGATATAAAGTCTGAAGCTGCTCCATACACAATGAAACGCGAAAGACGGTAAAAGTGGAACTGACGGCACCCAAGAGAATGTAGAATAAAGCTCATTTGGGTATAAAAAATAAAATAAACATTCTGTGGGTCCACAAAATCAGTCTCCCATTCATTGTCTATGGAGCAACTCTAGACTTTATACCTGATGATATTACAAGTTTGGGTCTAGCTCATGTTCACAAATATTGATTGAACATTCCAAGGTCATGGAAATAACATATTGGAATTCTTCATTTGGGTGGTATTTTCCCTTTAAGGTATCAAAAGGCATTGAAAAGCATTAAAGGTAGAATCTGTAATTTTTTGGTTTTGCTCTGATGTCAGATTGAAACATAAAATGTAAACAAAGCACAATACCAAACGGGGCTTTTCTGCCTAGAGGTCGCTGTGTGACGGAATTACAGATTCTAACTTTTAAAATGTTGAATTCTTACAATGCCATCTCTAATTTTCTACAAATTTGTAGGCATTTTTATTGAGAGTCCATAGATACTTTTACTGTTTGTAAACAATGATGATGTTATGGGATGCGTGCACAATTTGGTGACGCATTCAACATAGAAAGATGTGTGTATATACATATATATATATATATATATATATATATATATATAAGTACTGTATTTAGAGCAGGTTGAAAAATGTACAGCAATGGCCAACCCTGATCCCAGGTCTGTTATGTGTTGTGTGTACCCAGCTGAAGCAGTTGCTGGCAGAGACTCAGAGCCAGCTGGAGGCATCCCAGAAGGAGGTCCAGTCACACAAGGAGGAGCTAGCTCAGGTTAGTGTGCTGTGCTCACCCTAACACTTTGCCTGATCACCTTATTCATCCCACCCACTAACGCTGTTGTATCTTTATTTCCAGTTGTTGAACTTTGTGGCAAAAATGCCAATTAGTGTGGATATTCCCAAGCTGAATAAATAATGCATCTAGTATATGGAAAAAACGACTTATAATTGTAAAGAAAAAGAACAGGTGGCTTTGCATTTTTCATTCAAAACTGACAAACCTCAAAGGATATCCCTTTCTAGATACTTGCTGCTTCTGAATTCTCCATGCTACATTCTATAGTGTATGTGATCTGTTAGTATGCAAATACTGTATGTGACAGAGATTTGTATGCATACCACAAGCACCAAAGTTTGAAGTATGGAGCAGATGGTTGCTACACAATCGTTTCAATCCCACATTTCTTGCGGCAGGTCATTTCCTGTGTTATTTCCAGTTCCAGGTCAACAAAAAATTCCCAAACAAACATAAAAACCAACATACTGGCCACTGAAGCATCATTTGTGTGTTTTTTAGCAAAACTGACAGTTTATTCTCCTGACTGAATAGCTAGCAAATGGAAACAGATGTGACTGAATTTTTTTCTTCTTCTGGTATTATAAAAAGATACTTCCACCTGGGTGTGCAAGTCCTCCAAGTATGTTGTATATAGTACGTTGCACATGCTACACTCCATGTACTGAACAGTAAGCTCCTACAGTATGTAGTGTGATGTACATTGTATGTTGGTCATACAATGAATTAGGAAGCAGCATGGGAAGTAGAAATACAAAAGCGGCAAGCTGGCAGCATCCTCGTTGCCTAGAAATATGAGGTGAATAGCTTCCCAAGATGGTGGTATTCATTCTAGGGTTATGCCAATAGACAAGATTTTCAGCTGAGTTTATGTCTGTGACAATGACTTGTGCCTGTGTGTATGACTGGCATGTAAAAGCAGCTCAGCGGAGGGGTTGTGGTTGTCCATGTAGGCTTTGCGCAACCCTCCTAAATCTCAAGTGCGCATCAGTCTAGCAGATGGTGCATGGATGGTTTCCAGCAGGTGTGAATCAAATAGAGGTTAACTGATTGGTCAGTTACACAGTCAGTCTTCACAACTGAACACTGACCTGAGAAAGCCTAGATGTTCCTATGTGCTGTCAACGCCTCTAACATAGTGGGTTGGGTATTTACATCACCTTAGGGGGTGAACAAACATTCAAAGTGATAGCTGATTGCCAATGCCTTTGCCAAGGTAAAGACAATTTTGGGGTTGTTAAAAGTCCAACCGACTGACTCACATGTAAGCCAGACTTACTTATATTCTCCAAATTAAAGTGACCTTGAATATTGACTATTGTTTGAACTGTGGTGAAAATGGCATTGTGAACATTTTGTTCACCCTTGCATAGTTTAATATGTTTATTAATGATAATAATAATAATGTTATTATTACACATGTACTAGAATGTCTCTCACTCGAGTCTGCACCCATTTTGTAATTTTAATGTTGTAGTTCAGTGGGCGTGCCAGTCTTTTGCTTAGTATCTTTTGGTCACCTGTTCAAGCAAAAAGTTAATTTTATGACCGGTGACATTTGAAGTCATTTGTTGGAATCCTGGCTGATGACAGCTCTGTGAGGTACCCAGTAGGGCTAGGCTGTGTGTGCTCTGTGTTCGATATCGATATACATCACAATATCTGGTCACGTATGGATAGTCACTAGTTATCCATTTGATGTTCATCATATTGGACTACATGATAATGGGAAATGTGATAAAGTATCAAAGTGAAACTAACTTTCTGTTAACATTGACAAATATTTTTCAGAAAGAATCTTTCAGACATATTTACTTATAATCATGAATTTAGATAACAAAATTGTGTGTCACGATTCACAATGTCAAAAAAGTCTACAGTATGATAGACACAGATAAACAATAAATGTTGGTGTACAGGGTTCTCCCTGCCTTTATGAGCGCAGCGCTCAAGTTGATTGAACGAGAAATATGGAAAATTAATTTTTTTATTCTTTTAAATATGCAGTGCTGAAGCTAACACAGGCTGTTTCTTTTTCAGTATGCCTATGAGCAGTTTTGTTTTTATAGACAATGGCTGTAATTTGTTTAATTTAATTATTGCACATTTTGTAGCCAATTAAATATAAATGGCAAGGAAAAACCTTGATGTCCGATTTTGCCTTTGTCTCTCAATAGCATAATAATTACAATAATTAAGCCTAATGATGGCACGTGATGAAGACATAATTAACTAATAATAACAGCAAGGTTGAAGAAAGTACATACAGTAACAGTCCCCCCAGCGACACAACACCTAAGCCCTCCAAAAAGCTAGGGAAAACCCTGGGTATATGTCCAGTCAGCTAGGGTTTTCAAGAAGCAGGATCACACAGTTAGCCAGACACCAGTGAAAAGGAATTGCAGGTAGCCTAATTCATTAAATTATTTCATGATAATTTCTATCGGTGTCTGGCTAACTAAGCAATCTCACTTCTTGGGAAAACTCTCCTGTGAATAAAATAGGATGCATGGATGGATAAATGTAGTATGTTGTGTAACCAATGACGAGCAGCTTCCTGTTGCAGGTCAGAGGCCAGTTGAGCGAGGTGACACAGCTTGCTCAGCCAGAGCAGAACGGTCCAGCTGAGCTTCATCCCAGTCAGGTCAGGGTGCAGTGGTCACAGCGCACCCTTCACTTCCTGTGTCAGAGAGTACTGGACAGTAGTGAAACTGAAACACCTCTCGTCAATTACACAAGGTCTAGGTTGAGCTAGGGTCTATCTGGCCATAACTAATGCAACTCACAGTACTGACTCTGTAGTATGCACTTGCATTATGGTTGTCATGGTACCACAGTTTTACACTTGAATACTATACCAGACAAAGTGTCATGATACCACAGTGGAGAAAAGGAAAAACGACTTGATTAACATTTTAATCTTGGAGAAGAGGGCGAACAATTTTGGCTTTTTAAAAAATTTTGATATTTCAATGCATCAGTGTCATATTAATGCTTCCAACACAAGCCACTGTCCTGTACCATGAACTGTCATATGTCATATGTAGATACTTAGAATTCTTTTCATAGTATAATATTATTAATTACTGGTATCACATGCAAGGTAAGACCTTAGTGACATGACATTTAAAGTATCGTGTAGTATAGTATAAAGTTATTTGCATACTGTAAATCTGTTTGGATTAGGAGGTTTACTCCGTATTCTTTAGCGGCTTAAATACCTGGTGTCGCATGTGTTAAACATGTATGCGTACTCCGGGCTGAAGTGAAAACTGTGTCCTAATACCCGGATGCCGCTTCAGTGTGCGGGTATTGGGTAACAGAAGACAAAGATTGGAGAACGTCACTCGTGCAGTATTTCCAGTCTGTCCAGTGCTCTCCCAGCAGCTGTTTATGCTAACCACTTTTTTTCGTTTGTGTTGATCTAGTGTGCTATCTGCTGCCTACACTAACCAACACTATTTCTCATCTTTCTTAGCATGCTCACTCCTGCAATTAATATTTGATTTTAATTATTTTGTATGCTGTGAACTAAAATGAGCACTAACATAAATCTTTTCCCCTGGGTCTTGACTGGTTGTTGTTTTTAACTGGTTGAACTGGTTTCATTGGTACAAAGTGTTTCCAGCACCTAGACTTACTAGTATTTGGGCTGGCATGATTATTAGGTATTGATTCGAGAACATGTTTAGTGCAACAACCTTTTTGAGAACCATTACAAATATTACCAATCCAACCACAACTGCCACAGAAAATGTAATCCATAGACAAACCCTGTTTACATACACACGGTATGCTTACATGTAGAATTTGTAATGCTGTCAAACAGCGTCCTCTAAGCAAAAGAGCCCAGCTTGGTAATGCACTTTGTTTAAATGTTTTGTTTTTGTCTGATGTGTGGGTTGGAGTTGAGATGGAATAGGGGAGGGGTTGCTATTGCTGGCCACACCTCAGGCTCTGTTGAGAGAGGGCTGGAAAAATGCACTTTATAATAAGTTACTAAACTCCAACCCACACATCAGACCAAAACAAAAAATGTAAACAAGGTGTGATAACAAGCGGGGCTCATTTGCCTAGAGGTTGCTGTTTGACGGTATTACATATTCTACCTTTTAATGTATGCTTTTACTTTGTGTGTGTGTGTAGGTCCAGTGTGATCTGAGTCTTAGTACAGAGAAGCTGCAAGATTCTGAGGCTCTGAGGCAGCAGCTCTCTGAGGAGTTTGAACAGGTAAGGGAGAGTACTACTTTTGTAACACCCATTAGGTAAATAATGTATTCTACTGTGGGTCTTCCTTGTCGTGGGTTTACAGTTCTTTCAGCACAGTCAAATGATGGATCATTGTTAAGACCAGTGATTAGTGTTGCACAATAAGTGCGTTTGCATGCACTCATTACAGATAATAGATCATATCCCAGCAAAGGTTTTATTTGAGATAAGCTGCTACTATGCATGTTTACATCCTGATGTTAAATATCCCTGTATACATGAATAAAATGAATATTTCTAACATTACTGTGCAAACAGAACTTGCACACTGTGGAGTATCCTGGTTAATATTGGTGTATTCATGATATGTTCTTTGGTTGTTTCACAATCAGCATTCAAGCTTATTTGGTTTGTTGTAAATGGAATATGATCTTTACTTGCAACAGCTTGAGAACAGAATACTTGAGTGTGTGAATATGAATGGGACATTGGTGTGCATACACTCGTGCTCGATGGTTGTCTATTTCAGTGTTCAACATCATACTGTCCAACTTCCAGGCCCAGAAGACGGTGTCAGAGCTACAGATCGAGCTGGATCTCCTCAAGGCTGCTGGAGATGCCCCACAGGCTGACACGGAGGACGTCGCTCAGCTAAAGGTGCTGCAACAAGTATTGCCCCAAAAAAAGCCTCACCCTGATTTTGACCATCTTGCTGTCTGGGTGGCAGTTACCCTGTTTCACTGTTGTGTTTCTTTATTAAAACTGAGAAATGTACATCAGGTAACACTTTGTATGTGTTAGTGGTTGACTAATATGGGTTTTTCAATGGTCAATGCTGATACTGATATTTAGAAAGCAAGGGTGGCTGATGTAGCCTAATTAATGATTTATTTCAACATTTTTTGCATCTAGAATAGACGTGCAAAAAGCATCAAAGTATAGGTTACTGTTAAACACCAACATTTGAATAATCAACACAATAATAATGCTGAACAGAAGCTTATATTTGGCTTCTTAGCAAGTTCGCTAATGTTAGCTATATTAGCTAGCTAGCTTAGCTGGTTAATGACCGCTAGGTCTGCACTGGCTAACATTACAATTTTGTTTTCTGACTAAAAGACAGGAATCAATAGAATTATACGTACAGTAAATATTGTATATGATATTAAGAGTGGCCAATTAAATACATTTAGCTGACTAGGCTGCCTACCGATGGTGGAATTGACACAAGGGGGAGCGCTAAAACTTCTTGCACATGGGTGCGGTCATCGGCCAGATTCATTTTGAGGTCGACTGATTAGTTGTTCTACCACTAGTAATATATATATATATATGTATATGTATAAAATGGAAATACAGGTGTTGAACTGAACCCTTAAAATGGCTTCCTTGCCCCATTTTGAATGCAGAGGTTTTATGAGTTAGAAAAGCTACCGTATAATAATATAATCTGTCCCACCCAATATAGGAGCGCCTGGAGAAGGAGAAGAAGCTGTCCAAAGACCTGGGCCAGGCGGCCACCAAGCTGCAGCAGCTTCTCAAAGCCACTCAGGAGCAGCTAACCAAAGAGAGGGACACAGTCCGGACACTACAGGAGCACCTGGAGGGAAAGGTGAGAGGTCTGATGCTCCAGAGGTTCCTCTGCATGCCTGTGCACGTCCATATCATGTCCATTTTACAATCCATTTCCTAGGCCTTGTTGACAGCTTGTTGGAACTTAACGGAGCTTAAAAATGCACCGATAAATCGGCAAACAATTCCTATTAGCTGATATGGGCTTTAAAAAGCACAATTATTATAGGTCCAAATTCTACAGCTGGTATTTGGCCAGTTGTAGAATTTGACTTTTTGTTTTGCTTAATGCATGTGCCAAGTGAACAAAAGAATAACACTGACAAGGACTTTTGTTTAAAGAACAAACAGATTTCAGTTAATTCTTTTTTGCGGTGGGTCACAATCATGATACCATTTCATTATATGAAGAAAGCTTAACCAGTTTTCCACCGGAATTGGTACCAAAATTCTTACAACTATCAGTATCGTCATTGCCTGATATGAGTAGGAACAAAAGGTATATCGGTATCGGCATCGGCCTCAAAAACTCATGTTGGTGCTTCCCTACTCACAACCACTCATGTCTATGTGCTGTCTGTGCGGCCAATGTGTAGTTAATGTTTAGGAGGTGCACATAACCTACCTTGAGTCTCTGCAGCCTGCAGAACCCTCTGTGTGCAGTCCCATGTAGAGCCACAAAGACATGCAAAATGTAGAAGCATAAACAGGTCTGTGTGTGGATGCACACAGGGAATTATGGGTATCCAGACTGTAGTTGCTCTCTGCATACTGTATGATGCCTGCTGCCTCGCAGACATGAGAGGTTGCCAGCGGGTGTCTATAAATTGATCATGAATTCTGCAAACAAAAAAAACAAAAAAAGACGAGACAAGGAAAGAAAAAAAGCCTTGTACAATGACATTTCTACTAGGACTAATCAGTTACTCGAAACTGTTTGAAACTGGAATATGACGTAGGTGCAATATGCGAATCGCAGGAGGCTTGTGTGTCAAAATACCATGCCCTGGCCTACAAATGGTATTCTACAGAAAGCATATTTGTTTAATACAGATCCCTGCAAAACTCACATTATCATTTTAATACTTTTTTCAATGAAAATTAAATTAATGCCACAAAAAATACCATTCCCTCTAATATCGTGAATCATATTGCATTGGTATTATTAATTAATTTCGGGAGGAGGCCTGCACCGATGACGCACGCACAACTCTTTACCTCTGGTCTAGATTACCTGCCTCTACCTGTCTATCTGCTCACTACAGGCACACACCTATGCAATAACCCCTCCCGCTATGCAGCAGTCTCGAGCCTATCAATCAGTTTGATCCCTCACAGCCACTCCCCAATGCGGCATTACCTTTGCGCCTTTCACCCCTCTTTTCCCCTTAAAACCATACCTTTGGGAGTCCCTACCCCTCTCCCCTAAGACGTTTTCTGGGAACCCGAAGGTACGTTCATTCATACGTCATGAAGTTATCCACGTTCCATTTATCATGTTTATTCTTACTCATGGTTATGTCATTGCAATGATTATCATGAACTTCCAACATGTTCCATTTTGCATATATATTCCTACTGCAGTTTCATCTTGACATTGCCAAAGACTCCTCGCACATTGGGTTCTTGCAAATCCAGCACTGACTTTAGTCAGTCATTTCTGCATTACAATCCTGATTATTTAATGTACTACTTTACTGCTGCTGCTGACCTACTACTACTACTTCTAGCCCATTACTATTACTACTACCACTAATACCAACAATAATTATTACATTATATCATTAGGATAAGCATGACAATGATTAATATAATAACAATACATCAATCATAATCATGTAACACAATGACAATTATCCACGGTACAACACCACAATTGGACCGTATTCTATTATTCCCACAGTCATTTTTCCCCACACTACTCTTTTCTCCATAATTCTTAGGAATTGGCCTAACTATATCGACCTTTTGCACATACAGTAGAATCGCCCTAGCTTTGCAACAGTATTCATTCAGAATCCCTTCCCACCCAACCCAGTCCTCCAAGCCTAGCGTTCAGCCGAACCACCAGCATCACATTATCAACACCTGACCAGATGATTCGATCTTCTGGCCCAGATGACCATTCAGATGGTAGCATGTCATTCCAGATCAACATTAGTCTTCAAGAGATTTCCCACTCTCCCATTGCATATGGGTTGGTGCTTCCATGCCTTCCAGCTGGAGCCCAGCCCACACCGAACATCCTCTCCTCCTCCAGGGAGGTGGCACGCCTCAGGGGCCCAGTGTTGCCACCTCCCAGGCTACTATCACACCAATTATTCCCCCAACCACCGTCACCCAACCACCCATCCACCCTCTCTTTCCCCAGAGAGGCGGCACCCCCAGGGGCCTAGTGTCGCCACCTCCCAGGCTACTCCACCTGGATGACAACCAATCACCTCAAGCTAAACCTTGGCAAGACAGAGCTGCTCTACCTCCCCGCCAAGTCCTCCCCTCTGGTGGATCTTTCAATCACTGTGGAGAACACAGTTGTGTCCCCAACCAAGACCACCAAGAGCCTGGGTGTGGTCCTAGACGACCACCTGGACTTCTCTCCCCACATTGCCTCGACAACAAGAGCTTGCAGGTTCTTTCTGAACAATGTGAGAAGGATCCGCCCCTTCCTGACAAAGAAGGCCACCCAACTTCTCGTGCAGTCATCGGTTGTGTCACGCCTTGACTGCTGCAATGCCCTCCTAGCCGGTCTCCCGGCTTGTGCAACTAAGCCACTCCAGTTAGTTCAGAATGCAGCGGCCCGCTTGATCTCCAACCTACCTAAATCAGCCCATGTGACCCCATTACTCATAGACTTGCACTGGCTCCCTATTGCTGCTCGAATCCGCTTCAAGAC
>OMKL01142145.1:0-10997 GCA_900302295.1 Parasudis fraserbrunneri | reverse complement strand
AGCAGGGATCATCAATTAGATTTGTCCAAGGTCCAGATTTTGTCCCAGCAGACGCTGTGGGGGCCGAACCTCCATATATAGCCTATATATATTGTATGGGTATGGTAGTAAATATGGCATGTAACAGCTTTGGTTTTAGAATCAGAGTCAAACCAGAAGGACTGTAATTCGAGTTAGAAAATATCCAATAATATGACTGCAATAAATGAGAAAGAAAAAGACAGAACAAGTATGAAAACAATAATAAGCACAGTACCAGTAGGCCTACAAATAAATCACAGTTAATTATTCAACCAAGCGCGAGAAAAGTGACATAAAATGAAAGCTTCTCAATTTGACTTTCTGGCTGGCTACGCTACAAGGCAGGCCTACTGTCATGTGACAAGTTTAGACAGGTGGGACTGGACTGTGGGAAAAAAAAACAAAATAGATACAATTAAGAAAGCTCGCCACTAAAACAACTCACATGGGGTGAACGTGAATTGAATTGAATTGAATTGAAATACTTTATTATCCCGTGGGGAAATTCGGTGCACAGTTTGCTCACATAGATCACGAATCACAAAAATCACATAATCACTTAAGTCACATATATCACACACCACCCATGGGGCATTATAAAGCTATGAGTGTTTAATTAATGTTAACAGGCCTACTGTCACGTGACACGTCTAGACAGGTGGGACTGGAAGGTGGGAAAAAAAAAAATAGATACAATTAAGAAAGATCACAACTCACATGGGGTGAACGTGTAAAGGAGCATTATAAAGAGTTTTAACGAATCTTGGACAGATAAATATGCTTTCATCTTACCAACGTTCAGAAACGCCAAACCAGTGTGCCTGATATGTAATGATGTAATGGCGACACCATTTTACAAAACATGAACAATTCAATAACTCGTATGCGGAGCAGTCCGAGGCCCATGCCAGAAAAATAGCTGCGCTAAAAGCCGGGTATTCCCATGCAAGCGGGATTACAAGCCAAGCATCCACTGAACAGGAGCGGACCACAAGTGCATCTCTCAAGCTAATTTCAGTTATTTCTTTGAAAAATCATAACTTCTCACAGGAATGAGCTAGAGTCAAACTTTTGCTAGCTCTACAAGTTGGGATCAAACCATCTGGCGGGCCGGATTTGGCCCGCGGGCCGCCATTTGATGATCCATGTCATACAGGTTGCTAACATTAGCTAAAATGTTGGAAATCACTCTTATTATTGCAGCCATTGAATAGATTGTCCTTGTTAGGGACAGCCATGTCAGATGATGGTGACAACACAGAGAGGGAGAGCAGACCACACAAGAAAAAGAGCACATGCTCTCCCCGGTTAGAAAGTGCTCTGTACCTTCATGCTAGCTTAACAATTGAGCATGCTAGAGCCCACGAAAATCTGTATATCAACTGGACTAGCTGGCGAACTTAAGGGGTATGATGGCGGTTGATGGCAACAAGCTATTGGCTCAACTCTCAACATTCACGCAAAAAGATTTGAAGGGCTGCTTCCTAAAAGGAGAAACCATGGACAACCTAGAGACGGAGCGGGTTTTTACAGGTTATTACGACAATTGTATTTTAGTTTTTGTCTTTTAGAGTTCATATGACTGACCACACTTCCATTGCAGTCAACATTCCTTTCCCAGTTGGACAGGTACACTGCCAACCTGATAAAGGTATTTTGCAGCAGAGAAGTTGCTGGAAAAACTGTGAAGTAATGGCGTTGACAACTAAGGTGTACTCTGGAAGTTGTCTGTTAACTCTTGAAAACATTAATTCCATTTAAAGGTGCTAAGTGTGATATTTAATTATTTGGAATGAGGACCATGTACACTCAACCACTTACAAATAATGTGGAATAAGCAAAAAAGAGGAGTGCCATTTAGACTCACTCATTACATTACGTGCTTTGGAGCACAATTTTGTCCTTTTGCCAATAAGCTAGCATAAAATGTTGTAAAATTTAGCCTGCTGCAACCTCTGAAACATATAGTTAAATTCCTCTCCTCCCTGACAACTTGAATATCACATGACTAGAGCATCAGGTATGAACCATCATAATGTAATGCTATAATAAGAAGAAAAAAGTAATGTAAGTAAAATGTAATCTGACTTATTTAAAGGCGCCTTTGCTAATCTAAAAAGGTGGTAATATGTTTTTTGGCAATGAACAATACCACAGCAGTGGAGAGACAGAGCAAAACATTTATATCACTCTCAAGCCCTATAATGTCAACATCAGAGCAATCAAAAAGACACAGGGCATATCATAAATCCATACACACACGCGCGCGCGCGCGCGCACACACACACACACACTGTGCAATATCCTCCTCATGTGCAATACACTCTGTGCAATACCCACCCACTGTGATATCTATTGTCTATTGTTCACTGTACTGTGATTACTTATAACTTATGTTGAGATGTATATTATATAGTGTATAGAATAGTATATTATATAGTATAGTACATATATAGTTATATAGTATATTATAAAATAGTATAATAGTATAAAATAGTACAGTATAAAATAGTATATAGAATATTGTATAGAATAAAAGAAGTGAACAGTAGTGTCTCCTCTTTGTACAGAAATTCTATGTTCCCCCTACGAGTTTCTATATAACCTTTTTACTACGTGTTTTTATATACTTTTTTGTTTTTTTTTCTGTATAGAATAGTATATTATAGTATATTATGTAGAATAGTATATATGTAGTTATATAGTATATTATATAATAGTATAATAGTATAAAATAGTATATTATATAATAGTACATAGTATATTGTATAGTGTATAGAATAGAAGAAGCGATGTACAGTACTACCCTATGTACAGAAATTCTATGTTCCCCCTACGTGTTTTTATATATTTTTTTGACTACGTGTTTTATATACTTTTTTTTTCTATTATTATTATGTTTTATATTTTTTGTACTTGATAATTTTGCACCTTAAGTCCGAGCCCCAAATCTCGATGTATGCAAATACACTGACAATAAAGTATATTCTATTCTATTCTATTCTATTCTATTCTATTAGCCATTAATTAATGCTGTTTGTGACCCTTATTGTAAAGCTTAAAACATATATCCCTTAAGTAACACTTCATAAATGCATATGTGTGCTGAATAAGCATTATTTAACCATCATTAAGGAAACCTATCAATTGTGGTAACCCCATGACCTTTCCTCTAGCGCCACCATCAGGCCAACATTTCCAAATCAAAGGAGTGTATCTCTTGACCTGCTAGTTGTACAGTCACATTTGCTGTGAATATTAATGACCCCTACAGGAAGAGGCCTATTGATTTTGGTCAGACTATGACCTTTCCTCTAGCGCCACCATCAGACCAGACTGAGAATGTTTAGAGAAACGGGCAAGTGACCAGAAGGTCACCAGTTCGATCCCCCGGATCGGCAGGAAATATCTGGGCAGGGATGAGTAACACTCACCCCTTCCTCAACATGCACCGTTGACGTGCCCTTGAGCAAGGCACTTAACCCTCAAATGCATTCAGCAGAGTGCAGACCTCTGCCAAGGCCAAACAATCTCCCCACTTTGTATTTCCTTCCACATGCAACAGAGGTCATGAATGTTCACAGAAGATTTTGTGACTGTAATTTGAAAATGTAAAGTTTGGCCTGCGGTGCTTGCAGAAAGGTCATGTGGTGACCAAAATCAGTAGGTTTCTTCCTCTAGGGGTCATGAATATTCTCAGCAAATGTTGTGATTGTACAACTAACTGATCAAGAGATACGCTCCTTTGATTAAAAATGTTGGCCTGATGGTGGCGCTAGGTCATGGGTTCACCAAAATCAATAGGTTATGGTTAAGTTGCGACAGTGGCTCAGGAGGTAGAGCCGTCGTCTGGTAATCTGAAGGTTTCCGGTTCGATCCCCGGCTCCTCCTGGCAGCATGTCGAAGTGTCCTTGAGCAAGACACTTAACCCCTAACTGCTCCCGACGAGCAGGTTGGCACCTTGCATGGTTGCCTCCGCCGTCGGTGTGTTAATGTGTGAGTGAATGGGTGAATGTCAGGCATAAGTTGTAAAGCGCTTTGGATAAAAGCGTTATATAAATGCAGTTAATTTACCATTTACCATTTACATGTTTTCAACTTTACATTTACAACATGAACTAACATCTTTATAAACTATACTTTATATACCTTTATATCTTTATCTTTATATACTATATAAATGAATACCATGCACACCATTAGTAAATTATTACTAAAGGCATTAATTAACTGTTAATTAATGCTTATTACTGTATTAACTAATGTTAATTAATGTACCCTTATTGTAAAGACATACTTTTCAAGATGTTTAACTTATTTTGAACACTGACTTACAATCGTCAAGTTCCTTTGACTGGAATTAGGCTAAGGCTTTTTCTGGCAATAGGGCAGATTATTCCAGTACCCCAGATACAATTCTGATTTCATACTTTGTCACAGTGGAAAGTATTCATATCTTTCAACTCCATACACATGGACTTTGGATGCACATGATTTTGCTGACCTATGCATTTGCTATCCTTTCATATTGCTTCCACAGCTGTAGCATACAGTAGCTGCTCTGTGGGCTACCCCTGTTAGCTCAATAGAGGAGCCAAAAGTGTGTCACCAACCAAGAAAGCTTCACACCAGCATTTTCTGTTCTTCTCATCCAGGTCTGCTACACAATCAGCCATCCTCATTGTGCCACATTTATTGACAGTTAGCCCATTGCAGTTATGCATCATGCCGAACTTGTTAGGGCAGTACTTTCTGTATTTTCCCCTGCAGTTAACTTTATTGGTGCCTCATCAAAATAGGATATTTATTCAACACAGCATGAGGACACAAACAATAATCATTTGTATTTGGCCACACAAAGGCAGGCCATAATAAGCTTTATCTTTTCTCTTGCCATTTTGCCTGGAAAGTGAGTGTGTGTGAAGGATAGTCTTTGAGGCTGCCATCATCACCGGGGGAAATCCCTATAAATCTGTCTGATTCCACCGTCAATTGTGTGTCATGTGGCTAGCCAATCGTGGACACCCATCACTGGTATGAACACCTAATCCCCCTCCTTTCCCTCAACAATCAGCATAATCAGCTTGTTCAAAAGGGCTGGTCGATAGGCAATCCTCACTCCCAACCCCCTTCCCTTCGTCCTCTCCACTCCAAGGGTCTTAGATCACATCGATTAGGATGACACTGGGAGAAGGGGGGGCGTCAGGCTTAGAACCTGTGTGGCTGCTGGATGTATATCATCTCTTCTTCCTCCTCTCCACCCACCAGCTGTCCAGGCATGGTATATTGAGTAGTGCTGAGGTGCTGAAGTAATTATTGAGAAGCCCCCTTCAATCTAAAGAACGACTCTCACCAGAGAGTCTTGCTTGTTTAACTCTGTACTGTACTCTGTGTAACTCAGCCAGTGAGTCCATGTGAGCCCTAGGCCCTGTTAGTGTGATGTACTGTGGAATCAACCATGTTCTTAATTGGCACCTGCCTTTATCCAGTGCTTTAGCTGTAAAATCCAGGGGGGGGCTGTACTTTCTTTACTTCACGGACTGTACTTTTTAGCTGCTCTCCACTACTCTCCTCTCCTCCTCTCCACTCCAGCTGACCCCGTGTCTACAGTGTTTAGCAAGAATAGCCATAAAACAGCACATGATAGTCACTGTAGCTTTTCTAACTCCTAAAATCATTCTTGTACAAAGACCACACACGTTATTTTCAACAGGGGTGAACCAAACAGAACAAATCAATACAAATACTGGCTTAGGCTGAGTTAAAGGTTAGACAGAAGCATTAATAAGAGGTGGCAGGGAGCGGGAATGAAATCCATCGTTCTGGTCAAATTCCATCTGAGCGTCTAAAAAGTAGGTGTGTGGCACCATTACCACGTACACACTGGGTTGTGTTGTCAAGTAGGCATCACCACACCTGCTCTCTGCATGGCCATAGCTGAGATTGTTGTGGTGGGAGCCGGTCGGCAGGGGAACAATAGCCTCGCCTTCTGTTGCTGATGCCCAGAAACCATCGTCAAAAGATTATGCTGTGTTAATTAGGTGAACTAGCCTTAGCAATAGGCTTCTAGTGAGAATGAAATAACACATTACCATAGGAATCAGATTAGAGACATTGTTGAATCCTTGGCCTTCAGATTCTAATTTCACCATGTGTGAGGTGCTAATTGTTCCACAGTCACATCTGGAGATATCGGTTTGAATAGAGCAGACGAGGAGCGGTCCATTTTTACTGGGGTGCTGCATTTAGCCACTGAGATAGCAGTATGAATGGAAGGGAAGAAAATGAGTCCCACAAAAAGGTTAGTTGGATCAAAGGTAACAAAGGCACATAAAGGCTGGAAAAATGACTTCAATGAAAATACTATCTTCAGTAATCCAGCTTCCCTACTAAACCTACTTTGAGCAACTTTAACATCAGGCCAATTTTCTGCTGCATATCGTATCATATACTAACCTCAATAGCACAGATTTTCATTGTTAACCATAAGGCATGTTTTTCAGTTAAAAACTAGAACAATGCACTCAGTAGAGTGCAGACCTCCACAAAGGCCTAACAATCTCCCCACTAAGCCGTTACTTTCACACTCAATATTTTACTGGGTAGATGACAGAAATGAGAGTTGCCTATATTGCCCGTCTCAACAGACCTAGGCTGTAGATTCATGTTTTATCAACAATGATGATACTACCTCACATCACACTGTCATACAACAAACACATTTAAGTGGAGATAGTGTTCACAAGGGTTCAGGAGATACACTCATTTAAAATGTTACAGTTTGGCCTGATGGTGGCACTAGAGGAAAGGTCATGGGGTCACCAAAATCAATAGGCTTCTTCCACTAAGGGTCATCAATGTGCGCAGCAAATTTGAGATGATTTTAGTAAAAACTATTTGTGGTTATTGTGTTAAAATGAAGGATCCATGGTGGATGCAGCGGTGGCGGTCAGGGTGAATCCATAATGTCCCCGACACGTCATTTTAGGGATATAATTGAACAGAAAAGCATGACAAATGTGCATTGAGAAGATTAAGAAAATTGTAACTTCCCCCTCTCTTTAACTCTCTTTCTTTTTCACTCTCTTTCTTTAACTCACATTCTTTTTCCTTTGCTTTATCTCTCTCTCTCTCTCTCTCTCTCTCTCTCTCTCTCTCTCTGTCAACAACCCCGGTATGGAGATGGGGCTATCGCCTGGTCCGAGCATTGTCACTTTTTAATTTGGGTCCCGGTTAATGTAGTACCAGATGGGAGGAGGCTAATATTAGCACAGAGCCATCAATAATCCACAGTTAGGCATGAGGAGATAGCGAGTCCTCCATCTGTGGCCATGAGTAGTGCCTGTGGTGAAGGGGTGGGCCCCAACATGTCTCACAGCCTGATTATTAGGAAAAGCCAGTTGGATGGCTGACACTAACCACACCAAGTTCACAGCTATTACCATGTGTTGTTTTTTTGTTGTTGTTTTTTTACAGTCTATGTGTTATACACAAAGCTTATCGCAATCTCATTACAGGGAGATATGACCATGTGCGGACTGAAAATTAGTCCAAGGTGAAAGCAGAGGTCAGCGTTTTGTTTGGCCAGATTTCCATTAAATTTGCTGTGCACATTTTGTGACCCCATATCTTTTCCTCTTGCACCACCATCAGGCCAAAATCTTCAGTCTGTCTACAACATATCTCAAAAAGTAATGGCTGAATTGCCAGAACATTTACTGTGCACAGTCATGACCCAATGAGGAAGAACTCGATTGATTTTGGTGACCCCTGTCCTTTCCTCTATCGCCACCAGTAGGCCAAACTGTCCATCTTCACATGAACTTATCTCCTGAGCCCTTAATTGTACAGTCACAACATTTGCTGTGAATATTCATGACTCTTAGAGGAAGAAATCTGTTGATTTTGGTGGCCCTGAGACTTTTCCTCTAGCGCCACCATCAGGCCAAATGTTCAATTTTCAAATGAGCACATCTCCTGACACATTAGTCATACAGTACTATATTTACTGTGAACATTCATTAACCCTAGAGGAAGAAACATATTGATTTTGGTCACCTCATGACCTTTCCTCTAGCACCACCATCAGGCCAAAATGAGAACAAGATATCTGTGAAAGTAGTGGCCGGATTGCCATAAAATGTGCTGTGCACATTCATGAACACAAGAGCATGAAATCTCCTCTAGTGCCCCATCAGGCCAAACCTTCCATTTTCAGATGACCGTATCTGCTGCCCATTACTCGTACAGTCACAAAATTTGCTGTGAATAGTCATGACCCCTAGAGGGAGAAATCTGTTGATGTTGGTGACTCCTTTCCTCTAGCCCCACCATATGGATTTATAGCCTGGGTCTGTTGAGATGTAATGGCAAAGTGGGGAGGTTGTTAGGCCTTGGTGGAGCTCTGCACCCTACTGAGTGCATTATTCTAGGTGATACATAAAACACAGATTTATACCCTGGGTCTTTTGAGACTGGCAGTATAGGCAACTCTCCTTTCTGTCATCTACCAAGTATTGTGAAAGTAACTGCAAACTGGGGAGATTGTTTAGCCTTGGAGGAGGTCTGTACTTCTGTGATAATTTAGTTCTGACATAAACAATTCTATCAGCACTGTCAGAAAACCACTCTCTGGGTGCTAGACATAAAGAGCTTTAATAAGATTTTTCACAAACCTTCATGTGGAGTTCATAGCCTCAGGCCACAAATCTCAAGGTGAGAAACTGGGCTTCCAGTGTTCTGCTCAAAACACCAAGTCTCTCCATTGCTCCAATTAGCATGAGCCGACCTCATGCCTTTACACAATCTGTCTCTAGCACTGTAACAGCTCAGCAAGCATTGGGCCGACCGGAGTCCAGGCCACGACTTGACATGAATTAGCCTTTCATTTGACCCAAATGTGAATTCCGACATAGGAAGACTTTCCCAGAAACTTTTAAGATGCTGTTAGGAATGTGTTTACAGTGCATATTTTTTAAGCAGTTGAATCTTGAGTCTTCATTTGAAATCCTCATCTTATCTCAATACTGCAGTTTAAACAACATTGAAACATCATTTAAATGTTCTTTTTGACCCCTGTTTGGGTTGTCGTTTAATTGAAGTCAAAATGTTTGCTGGGAGTTGATGTAAAGTGACTGTGTGAAAAGAGAGGCTAAAGCGGAGATCACTGGGGATGGTGGTGGTGTAGATATGTATTCAATGTATTCAAAGCTTTCAAAAACAGCTCTCAGCAGGCACAGATATAAGACCCATCTCATCCTGGGGAACTGGAGTGCTAAAATGGACCCCACAGTGTTTGTGTGACAAGCTTTTATAGCCCTAATGGCTTCCCCATGTGGACTAATCTCCAATCAATTGTAAAATAATTATAAATTCACATTTCTTTGTAGTGTAACTGGGTGGACATGCGGGAGTTAGGCTTTATTGTGTACGGGAAATCAACACAAAAACTGTACAAATATTATATCTGTTTTTTTCTTCTTTTTTTGGTCTTTTTTTTACATTATTCAGCTTGTGGTAACATCTTGGGCATCAGGTGTTTGTAGTGACCATCAGGTGTCAGTATAGTTACATCCAGTCAGGGCTTCCCTCTGCTGATACTGACTCCACAGCCATTTATTTTCTGTTCACATGTTTCTGTGTATATACGGTTTGAAATCAATAGATTTTGTAATGGCACATTTTGCTCTTGTAGATGTTATCCAAGATTTAGATTACAGAAAACAAATAATTTACATTTATCATTTTGGATGTTTGTTCCCCCACTGAATTTAACACATAAAAATATATTATTTTATTAAGTAATAAAAAATTAAAAAAAGAATTCAACCCACTCCAGACAGATATTAATAACACAGCATAAAGGTTATAACCGTCTTTAACTTAATACTGGCATATTTACTAGTATAGTAATGTCAGTGTACTTGAGTCACAAGAAAGTGTCCCCTCTCTCTCTTTACTACTCCTATTTGGCTGTAGGCGGTACCCTGAGTTGTACACGAGTTACGAGACTGGTAAAACAGGTTCGTCAGGGAATGTTCCCTCTCTGGGAGGTTGTCCCAGCTGTTGCGGTATGAGGTACTGAGGTGATTTCTTCTGAGAAAAAGACAGAGAGAGCGGGGCAGGGAATTGGTGAGCTACTCCTTCCTTCCTTGTTCTTTGGTGGTTAGGGGCCTGTTTGACGAGAAACTGTCTTATAGCCACCAGAGTAAACACAGAGCCAGGAGGTTGTGGAGAGCAGTGATTATGATGTGTCGTTGTACCAGTTGTTGTCTCAGTCTCTCTTCCCTCCTACAGCCGTGGCTCTCTTCAATACCAGTACAGGTCCTTCTTGTCCAGAGTTCTTCCTAAAAGACCGGAGACAAGTTTGAAGCATTTCAAAATGCACACTTTGGAAGTGTAGGCTATGTGCTATACTGGCCTACAAGATGACATATTGAGTTAAGATCAAGCACTGCACCCTAAAAAACACCGGTATCACATTAAAGTTACCGAAGTCATTTCTTATTCACTTTTAGTGGCTTTTAATCATCTTATAAGGTATAATTTCAATGATCATAATGTATTGTGACAGTCTTGCGCTGCTCATTATTCACAATGTTTGTAATATTGATTATAAAACACTATGATCTTTGCCTTCAATCATTATGATAGCTTATGTTATAAGTCATTAGGACATATTATTTGTATTGCTATAAAACATTATATCTGTCTATGCATGATATAACATTTAATAGATTGGGATTTGTAGAAAGTGTTCATCGGTACATACCTAATCGTACCTAATCCGTACAGTCAATTCCTTTCAGTAAATGATAATAACATACAACATACAAGATAAGATGTATTGTGTTGTATTGCAGCGCTGTGTGTGTGTGTGTGTGTGTGTGTGCATGTCTGTGCATGAATTTGTTTGTGTGTGTATGTGTGTGTGTGTGTGTGTGTGTGTGTGTGTGTGCGTGTGCATATAAGTTCAT
>OMKL01142132.1:0-22349 GCA_900302295.1 Parasudis fraserbrunneri | reverse complement strand
CAGGAATATCTTGGCGCATATTTTTGCGTGAACCCGTGACACAGAACCCACAGCTGCCAAACATTGCTTGCTACTACGTGCCAGCGGAAAATATTAGCAACTCCAGTTGATGCCGTACCAGGGTTTTTTTTTTTTTTTCCTGGCTCAAAATCTGACCAAGGTGGTACCTCCGTTTAAACACCATTTTTGTGTGCATGCCTTCTTCTAGCCCTCGGCTGAACCCAGTTGTTGTTGTAGTTAGTACATTGTTCTCTTTATAAAATAGCCTAATTACTGTAAAGGTATTTTTTTTTCAAGCAAATAAATTATCACATGAAAACAAAGTGAATAATATAGCCTAAATAAATAGGGCCAAATTTGAAACTACTTCATGATTTGTAGTTTTTAGCTTCCATTCCAGTCACATGTGCATAAAACTCTTTGGCATATATCTACAGTATGTGTGCAACAACAACCTCCATAACATTATGTCCTTAGCCACAGAAAGCATGATTTCCATTGCACTGAATCTTTAAATAATTGCAGCAGAGTCCTTTTTTATTGCTCTGTTGCCTGCTTCAGTAGACAAAGGTTTGTGAATGCATCCGCGGGCTTCTTTTTCTGATTCCATTGAAAGTGATATAGCATTGCTGTAGCTTAAAAAAAAAAAAGTAACTCAAATAAAAAAAATTTAGGATTTCAGTTGAATTGGTAAGCAGATACAATTCAGTGGTGTCAATGTGATTACAAAAGCTGTGTGAGAGGAAATCTTCTAAAAGATGTATGATAAAAAAAAATAAAAAATAAAAAATCTATATTTACAGTATATTTGTGTATATTTGACTTTGTCAGAGAACATTTGAAACTCTGCACCCAAATACACTGTGGCTTCGAAGAGAGTGTTTCGATATTCCGAAGCCACAGCATTCGTTCTGGCTCACCTGTGGTGTTCTTCAAGCTCATCGCTCTAACTTGCTCTGGGAGACCCATCACTTTGTTTACTGTGATGGCTTTGTTTTCAGTTTGTGATGAATGATTTCATAGTTGTTTTTTTTTACCCAATATGAACTTGTTTTGCGGCGCAACGCAAGGCTGACACAGTAACAGGCATGCACGGAAGTCAGGGACATTTCAGAGTAAAAGCTCCACTCGGATGAGGCGCGTATCAGACCGAGTGGATAACCCACCGAGCTTTTACTTTGAACGTTCCGTCTTCTGACATCTTCTGTGCGTGTCTGTCAGCCTAGTATCGCGCCACAAATGTTCATATTGTGGAAAAACGAGACCATTAATCATCAGATTACAGCTAAGCCATAACAGTACACAGAGTAGTAGGTTTCCCCACATCAAGTCCGAGTGACCATAGAGCAAATCCCCACGAGCGCCATACAGAGGGTGGGCCGGATCCAGTTCTGTGGCTTTGGGACAGTGTCCATCCAAATATCAAAAACACGATCTCCAAAGCCTCTTTCGGGGGTTAGCCCAGAAGTAAGGTTTCCAGTTGACATTTGGATAATTGGAAAAACTATCCCAGACAAGTTCAGACTTCAGTTGTTATAAGCTCTGTCAGACAAGGGGGCTTACGACAGCAGTGCTACAGAGCAAGCCCCCACCAAATCCGTGAGAAAAGGAAGGTTAAGAGAGGGCTCAAAGCTGAAACAAGGTTTCTTTGGGACAAATGATGTGTATAGGGCTGTTATTTTTGGCAACCGTTGTGCAATCCAATCAAATGAGGCAAAGTAAACCTTTCATCTTCCAGCGCTGGGGGTGGATTAATTGGGACATTTAATGATCATCTTTCTACTTATAAAAGGTCATCAGTTAATGATTAGCAAGTAGTGAAATGTGCAATCCATAGCTGTAACCTGTATTGATCCGTGTTCGTTAGGGTCTTACGTGTTTTTGGCATAGGTCTATTTTGAGAAGTCTTAAGAAGTCTTATGAGAGTAAAGAGTAAAGATTCAATACAATGACCATTGTGAACATTGTGTTTTTCAATCCCATTGGTAGATTGGTATACCTCATTCCCTTTAAAACACCCTTTGCATTGATTTTTAAAGAGTCACTTCAATTTTCAGATACCATAATAGAGAGGTTGCGTCAAGATAACAGTAATCTTTCACCCATCTCTGTGTGTGTGTGTGTGTTTTGAATGCTTAAAACTTTTGCGCATTAGAAACAGATTTTCGCAAGCATTATATGGCCTCATGAAGTCAAAGCCCCATTCATTGTCTTTGAAGCAGCCCCAGATTTTACAGTGACATCAGTGATTGGAGGGTTCTCTCTCTGATTTCTAGCTTTAGGAGAGAGTGGTGAGTGTTCAAAAATACTGACTGAACTGTCCTGGGGCATAGGGTGAAGATTCTGAAAATGGATGGCATTCTCCTTAAAGCTGCTAAGAAAACAATCACAGTGCATTATAGCAGTAATTAAAAGGCAGAGGTGAACATAAAGTCTTTAACTTATTTTTTAAATTAGCCAGAGTCTGGGCAGATCTCATTTCTTCCAGAGGTTTATTCCAGCTATGAGTAGCATAATAACTGAATGCGGCCTCACCATGTTTTGTATTGATCCTAGGAACAGTTAACAGACCAGTCCCTGATGATTCATAGTGTGGAAGCAACTATGAAGATGTATTTTGGCCCTAAACCATTGAGTGATTTATAGACAAGAACTAGTGTAATATGTTCCGTTTTCTTAGTATTTGTTAGAACTCTAGCAGCAGCATTCTGAATGAGCTGTAGCTGCCTAAGTGCTTTTTTGGGAAGGCCTGAGAAAAGACCATTACAGTAGTCTAACCTACTGGAAATGAAAGCGTGAATTTGTTTTTCTAGGTCTTGTTTGGACATGTATCCTCTAATTCTTGCTATATTTTTAAGATGATAATAGGCAGATTTCGTTATAGACTTCATGTGAGCGCTAAAATTTTGATCTGAGTCAATAATAACACCAAGATTTCTGACTTGGTTTTTGGACTTTTGGAATTAAACCAGCTTTCAGACTTTCCTCCTCAAAAGACAATTATCTCAGTTTTGTCTTTGTTTAGTTGGAGGAAAGTTTGGCACATCCAGTCATTGATTTGATCAATGCACAGTGAGTCTATAGGAGCATAGTTACTTGATGAGAGAGCTATGTATAATTGAGTGTCGTCTGCATAGTTATGGTACGTGATTTTGTTCTTTTGCGTAATTAGGCCCAGTGGGAGCATATAGAGGTTGAATAAAAGAGGTCCCAGAACTGACCCTTGAGGGAACCCCACATGTCATGCTAGTTCATTCAGATGTGTAGTTGCCAATGGAAACAAAATATTCCCTGTCTTGCAGATAGGACCTGAACCAATCTAAGACTGCGCTGGAGAGTCCAACCCAGTTTTTCATTCTGTCTAGCAGTATTGAATGGTCAACCGTATTGAAAGCAGCACTAAGATCCAATAACACTAGGATAGAAATTCTGTGTTCATGTGAATGTCATTTAGAACCGTAACCAGTTTCAGTGCTGTGATGGGGTCTAAGAGACCATTTGAAGTTAAAAAAAAGTTGTTAAATTGTTGATAGACAACTTTTTCAATTATTTTACTTATAAAGGGTACATTTGATATGGGTCTGTAGTTGCTAATTACAGAAGCATCCAGGCTACACTTTTTTTTTTTTTAGTAGAGGCTTAATAACTGCAGTTTTCAAAGCCTTTGGAAAAATGCCTGATAGGAGGGAGCTGTTAACTATTTGCAGTAAATCAGTCACCAGACAGCTGTAAACATTTTTAAAGAAACTCGTTGGCAGGGTGTCAAGGCAGCATGTTGATGGCTTAAGATTTTGGGTTTTGTAGTCAATTATATTTAACTGGGCCATGTTTATCATGTTAATTTTGTGTGATTGTAGTGATGACACAATTAATGTGGACTTACTGATAGTTTGTCTAATGTTTTGAATTTTATCCCTAAAGAAAGAAGCAAACTCATTGCATTTATCAGTGGATAGAAGTTCAGGGGCTCTTTGTGCCGGGGTGTTAGTCAGCCTATCAACAGTGGCAAATAAAGTACATGCATTATTTATGTTTTTGTTGATGATGTCAGAGAAGAAAGATTGTCTAGCACTTTTCAACTCCAGATTGTAGGAATGAAGTCTCTCTTTATAGATGTCATAGTGAATGTGGAGCTTAGTTTTTCGCCATTTACGCTCAGCTTTCCAGCACTCTTTTTTCTGGATTTTAACAGATGCAGCATTTCTCCATGGTGCTTTTTGCGTACCAGAAGTTGATTTCACCCTAACAGGTGCAATAACATCAATAGCATTCACAATTTTAGAACTGAAATTATCTAAGAGATCATTAACAGAGGCACCATAAACAGTGCACTATTATTCTCATTGATGTAATGTTTTTTTAACGGTTTCTGATCTAATGAAAATATCAGGATTAATAGACATTTCAAGGAAAATGCTAAGATGATCAGACAGAGCAACATCAATAGCCGTAACAAATGATGACTTAAAACCCCTTGTGATAAATAGATCTAAGGTATGGCCCCAGTTGTGGGTGGGCCCAGAGACATGTTGAGACAGTCCAAAAGTGTTAAGTAAGTTATTAAGTTCTTTGGCATTATCATTAGGGTTGTCTCTATATCTCCTGATATAGATAGACAGTCATATTCCATGGAGATTATGGACAGAAGTTCAGCAAATTCAGAAACTATTAGAATACTTTCGCGGTCTGCAGGAGTAAAATACGAGGGGAACATTTCAATACAGCAGCAAGATATTCAAATGATGAGAAGTCTCCAAATGATACCTGCTTACATTGAAATCCATCTGAGAAAATAACAGCTACTCCTCCCCCTTTATTATCAACTCTGGGGGCATCAATGAAGTTAAAATTTGAGGGTGCCGATTCAGTAAGAACAGCCGCTCTGTTACATAAATCAAGCCAAGTTTCGGTAAGGAACATTAGGTCTAATTTATATAATATAATAATATAATAATCAGGTCACTGATCAGGAGTTACTTATTTGATAGTGATCTTACATTTAGCAGTTCAGCTTTTATTGTCTTATTGACAGGGTGTAGACATACAGTATTAGGCTGTTGGGGAATAGCTATCAGGCATGATGTACTTACAGAACGTGTCGAGTACTGATAATTTAGTGAAGCAGTAGTTAGAACAGGGATGGCAAAGTATACATTTGGAACAGTTTGATAGCCAGGCTGTTGTGACACTGTTCTTTCCAGTGGTATGGGTACAGGTCGAGATGTATTTTTGTTTGAATGGAATACATAAAGAAATACGAATCCTACCATCTTATTTTCCTGCTAAATGTGTTTACCTATGTATACCCACTATGCACACACAGTATGTATTCCCCCTGCATTCTTGCTTATTTTGTGTCAGAAAATTCAATTTCCTTAAGGGGGGCTTTAAGCCCCGTGGTACCCTAAATATAACGCTGACATGAACACACAAATGAGAAGCACACGGTTATGAACCTCAGCTATCTCTATTCAATGGCAGCTATAATGTAACAGCCTCGTCAGCATTCTGTCAATCAGATTCAACGTTACACCTCTGATCGAGAGACACGCGCTGCTGCCCTGAACAGAAGTGTCATGCTGTGATGAGATGTGCGTTTGACATGACATTTGAACTTGTGCTTTGCATGCAGGTGTAATGGGATGCTAAAAGAGCTAGACCTAATTGCACCACTTTTCTCTTTTAGCTTTTTTCCCCCTTTTCAATAAAATAAAAAAGGTTTTATACTGATGCAATAGGGGCCTAGATATAAATGATGCCATGGTAGAAAACAGATTTCAGGTGATGTTAAGTGAATGTTGGTCCTCCAAGTGCATTCAACAAGAATACTATAGCTGGCAACCTTCTATATGTTCATGCATGCATGTGCGTCACAGTAGGATGGAATTGTTGCATGTGTATGTGATGTCACTGCTCATGTGTACGGTGACACTGGCTCAGTGGAAAATAGCACAATCAAGTGAGACTGGAATTATGCTTTGAGACAGTCTTGAAGAGGCAGGGAGAGAGAAACAGGCAGGCACACACAGTGGATTAAGTCATTTTTCGCCTTCAGCTGAGGACTTCCCTGGGTAGTAAACACCCTCCCCTTACAATCCCTGTTTATCAGAAGCCATTTTTAGACAAGCGGAACAGAGACGCTCGCATTGTTTTGTGTCACAGTTGTCAGGGTGGAACATCCATTCATTCCTGTACTGGAGCAGGTCTTCCTCCTCCTCTTATCAGACTGAGAGGACAGACAGATTACACTGATAATAGAGAGAGAGAGAAAGAGAGAGAGAGAGATTGAGAGAGAGAGATAGGATAATAATAACAGTAATAAAAAACAGTTAACAGTTAAAAGCCATAGGCTTGCCACAGGGATGTTGAGTGGCGAGAGGGGGAGTGGGGCCCACCCAAATAAATGATTGCTTACATATTAGCTCCACTACAAGCATTGCAAAGTGTCACCATCAACATCACAGCAATGTTCCCGTTCTATCTTCACTGACTTTGAGAAGGAGAGAGAAACAGAGGGGAAGAGTGTCTGTATATCTCATAGAAGCAATCAACAGTCCCACTGAGCTGAGACAAACTACCGTACAGCCACAAACAGCCATAATTATTTTTGGGAGTATTTTTGTCACTTTGAAAGATTACTGGCCTTTTTCAGTTGAGCATCATAGCCTATATGGATTGAAATTATTTTTCTTTTTCTTTTTTTTCTTTTTTTATTATTATAATTTTTTTTTAAACCAGATACACATATTAACTTAATTTCTCTCCATTTCAATGCACATTATGAGGATGAAAGCGCGTGTCAGCCACCGAGAATTTAACCTCTGTGATCCTTGAGCTTGGCTCAGCCATCAGACACAGCACAACGGCAATGCATTGTGAGCATTGGAGCACCGTTAAGTGCTTTCAAAGGAAGCATTCCTTCGATGGCTGATGGCCAATGGCCAATGGCAATGCCTGTTGCCCGATGGCTGTAGTGGAACAGGGCTGCCTCTGTTCTCACAAGACAGAATCTGAATGGGCGCTAATGGACATAGTGAGGAGATGGTGTCAGGGAGGGAACATGTACCTGTGTCTTATCTGCTTTCATCTGCATTTGTCTTCTTATCTGTACGATCTGGAGCTACAGAGCTCTTTACACTATGTATATTATATACACATGCATGTGCATGCTTACATTCATGTGCACGCACACACACACACAAACACATTCAGATATATTATGTATACACACATACACAAACACACACACACACATTCAGATATATTACACACACACACACACACACACACAAACACATTCAGATATATTATGTATATACACACACAGAGACACACACACACACACGTTTTGTATCATTTTCTGAGTTCATCATTGTCTGGTTCCCTCTGTATCAGTTGTGCATGTTTTTTTGTTTTTCCTCTATCTTTTACAGTTGATCACTGTAAGAACATTTTGTGAAAGGGCTTTATAAATAAATGGGACATTTGATTTTATTGAGAGTAACCCCATTCTCAGTGTATTTTTTGGCAAAATTCCATAGCTTAGAGTTTTCTTTTATAGGAATACTGACATCTAAAACAAATGGAGACAATTTCCTTGTGCGTATTATCAAAACACCTTGAGTCTGACTGCAGTTCTCATTTCTCAGTTCTCACGAAGAGTCCGGTACATTATCTGGGTAACAATAAATGGGTACATAAAATCGTAAGCTGAGTTCTCACACCCAAATTAGGTTTATAGCCTAGTATAAGTATTGCTAACAGATCTGAACTAGAATGTACGGTAAGCCTTATGCGGGTGCAAGAGCTCAAACAAACATTGAATGGGTCGACAAAGTGAGTCCCTGTTCAGGGGCTGTTACATGAGGGTCAGATCACAGAGGTCTTCTATAATTAACTCCAGACACACTGAGGTCCCAGAGCCCTGGTCAGGATCCAATTTGACAGAAACACAACCACCACCACCACCAACACCAGCAGCAACAGCAGTCATTATCCTCCTGCTCCTGTGTCTCTCTTTAGTCCTGTCCCTTCTCTGGGATGTTGAGCTGTTCCCGTTAGCAGAACCGTTGTTGTTGTTGTTGAGGGCTGTGCGAAGTGTGCGGTGGCGCAGCGCCTCGCAGGACCTTACGCTCCTTTTTAATGTTAAAATAATACATTTTCTTTTCTGATTCTATCATCATCTGCATTCATAAGTCAGTCGTCACTGTCGTTTGCCAGCCATGACGGCACAACCTCAAATTCAAGCTGCCAGTCGTCAGATTTACTGAGCAAAACTTGGGAGTCTCTCTATCTCTCCCTCTCTCTACATCTCGTGTGTGTCTTAATGAGTAAGATTCATACCACTGGTTGGCCCATTAGGTGGGAGTGGAGCACCTGTGCATGTGCGATGCACAAGTTAGCGAGATGTGATACGACTGTATTTACAGCAGGTGTAATGTTAGATATGTTAGAATTAGCTAACGTTACACTGTAAAAATGGATATTACAGAATGACTAAAACTGTTACTTCTCCCAGTTCTATTCTGGACTACTGTGCATCAGCCCCTGCAGCAAAAGGCCTACACATCGATGACGATGGAATGCAGCCATCCATCATGCAATTTTGGTAACGTTACTGGTGCTAGTAAACATACCTTAACCAGGAGTCTATCTGTCCTTCCAGAGCATTTCAGTGTGATTCGCCTTGTTTTGGAGATATCTGCCATCACTCCAATACAATGGAGCTGAATGGCACTCGGTTTGTCATCTGTGCATACTGTGTTTAGTCCCCCGTCCCCTGTCCCCCCTAAGATTTGGTTCCCGCTATTGGTCCGACAGTAGGTTACCTCATCTTTCCTCTCTCTTTCCCTCTCTCTGAGTGCATGGAGATTCTCAGATCTGGAGAGTGAGATCTGATAATGAATGATTTGTAATTGATCTGTGATTTTATAGCCTATTTTTATATACCATTCTGGTCTGAATAAACATGTTGAGGTTTTCCACTTTTTGCTGGACAAGAGTTTTGTGCGAAAGAGAGAATTAAAAGCCTGGTCCAAAAAGTGTGTGTGTGTGTGTGTGTGTCTAAGGAACGCACACCAAGCTGCAGCCCAAATCACCCTCTCCCTATAGACTGTCTTCCTGTCCTCTCTTTCTCCCAGGACTGTCTGGGATTATGAGCTGTCCCTGTTGTCCCGCCATGGTGGCTCAGTTTGAGGCTCAGGCTTTGGCTTCATGATTGCTTGTTGTGAGTGTGTGTGCATGTGTGTGTGTGTGTCCATGCATATCGCTGCTGCCGAAGGAGAACCTTGTATCTCCAGTTTTCATGTTTTCACATGAAGTGAAAGTTCACATATTCCTTTGTATTGTAAGCAGGTTATATCACCTTAAGGTCCATGAAACCCATTTAAAATCCAATGCAGATATTCCAAAATAAGAGGTTGTTAATATGAAAATGAGGATGTTTTTTTAACAGTTGCCTTCTGGAGATACAAGGTTTTTGTCTGACAGCAGCGATGTGTGTGTGTGTGTGTGTGTGTGTGTGTGTGTGTCTCTCTCTAGGGAAGAAAAACAGAGCTGGAGCAAGCCACCAACACTGTGACAGGAGCCATGTGCAGACACAGAAGGTTAGTTGTCACATATCACCTGTTTCTAAATATACCCGATAGTCACCATCACACATCACATTCTCAACTCTACATGTTGTCTTTCTTTGAATACTTTTAAATTTTTCTGAGGTGAAAGTGAAGCTAAATATATGTATAGGCAATTACAGGTTCCTCCAGTCATCTTGAAATATACAGTATAATAATGCAACATGATCAAATATTAATCTAATTTTGCAAAACAATGAATGTGTTTGCATGTAATTTACATTAATATCCCAATATGATTCATGCATGGAAATGCCAGGCATTTACAGTAGTCAGGATTAGCTCATATCTTGACTGTGAGCAACTGAAATATGATTGCTGGGATATGCTGATATACAGTACTCAGGGACACTGCCGTACAGGTTATGATTTTATGTACAGGTTATGATGTTATGTACAGGTTATGTTGTTATGTACAGGTTATGATGTTATGTACAGGTTATGTACTGCTCAACTGCTCCAGTCTGAGCTCAGCATCATGCAAATTCACGAGTCGAATTTGAACACATTTTAAGTTTGACCAGGCGAAAAAAGGAAACACATTTGCAACAGGAAGTGAACTTGGTTTGCATGCTTTCCATTGACATGAATTGAAGGCAAAAACCTTTTTGCACTGGTAATGAAACTGCAAAGAAACTATAATGTCAAAATAAACATTGTTCCGTTTGTTTTATTGAAATGTGCACAGCCATAGTTTGTTCATATTTCAGAGGTTTTATATTTGACAAGACCTCTGCAATGAATGGAAGTGAATTAGGAGCCAGACAACCAGGGGTAATGGCGGTGTTAACCGCTGACAACAGGACAGGACAGCAGTAATCGCTAACATACTTGTAGATGCAGTTATCTGTAGATGGAGGTGTACTACTTAGAACTGAACCTGTGGAAGTGGAATGTCACTTTAATGAGCAGTTTGAGAAAAATTGAGCTACTACAATATATATGGCAACAAGCGTGAAGAGATATGACCAGAAAGAGAAAGAGAGCTCACAGCTCCTAGAGGTGACAGTAATTAGTGCTGTTCTCATTACCTCCATAGATCACTGGATCCATAGCCATTTCAATAAGAACAGACACTGACATCAATAAAAGCGTTACCTCACTGCAGCTGGGTCATTTATGATACCTGGCTGCCCACACTTCATTTTCACACGTCTGCACTTTGATGTGAAATATCATGGCCTGGTATCCAATCAACAGGCTCCAGTTTGCCCAGTGGGAGTCCTCTGCTCCTCAGGCTTTCCTCAGATGAGAGCAGAGGCTGCTCAGACAGCCATGAGGTCAGAGATGTTTATCTCTCTTTCTCTCTCCCTTTGATGATAAATATATTCTTCAAAGACATAAGCTATCTGATTGATGGAAAGCCAGTGCTTTTAAATCCTTGCAATTATCATTCTTTCCCTCTCATGTCTGAAAATCAAGGGCAAAGTTGGTGAGAAGATCTGTGAACATATGTCTCCGTGAAAGTCACACACACACACACACACACACACGCACACACACACACACACACACACACACGTCCGCAGACACATGCAGACAGATACAGACAAACCAAGCAAAAACTAGAAAGCAAGCTGGCTAGCCTGCTAACTCACATCCAAAATTCTGATGCAGTTAACCCCCAGTGAAACAAAACTTCAATAAGCGCTTCAGTTATGGCTTTCTGAACTGTGCTTTATTATTGCTGCTGTTGTTAGCAAGTTAAATCTAAATAACCTATTGAGTTCTTTTTTATTTTATCTTAAGTGCCCATCTTAAGTATTCAAGTTTGACCTGTTCGCCACTAGTGTCCATCTCCTCTCGCAAGCAGGCTCTTTTTGGATTCTGTCCAGCACCTGTTATTCATTGTCGATATTCTTCTCTATCTCTTCTCCTGGCGTCATCACCATAGGGACAGATGATTGTGTTCACAGTTCATTCCAGAACAAATCAGAGGGATAGAGACTCGAGCTGGAGCTTCCACCCAGACAGTAAACTCAGAAATTGCATTGTGTGCGAGAGCTTATGGGCACAGCATACTGACTCCGTGGGCAGGAAGTTGAAAGCTATAGGGGCGAGATGATATTTAATCCTATTCCTTTCTTGAAATATTGAAGTGAATGCTGACAGGTAAATATTCGTTTTTAAATTGTATTTGCTGTATTTTCTGGCTGTAAAAGGTTTGTTCATGTTTGTATATTTGTAAACATGGGAGTAAATCAGATCTATAACCTGATTAATCTTCCACCTTGTTATCCAGACTTCTTATGGCAGCTAAAACATCAGCAAGGAAGGGCTCGGTTTCTGTTGCTAGCTTCTTAGCCAGTGTGAGTTTAGTTGGAGTGGCATTCAGTGGACATCTTGTGCTCGAGCCACTAGTGCTAGTTTTGCTTGATTTCAACATTTCCATAGGGACAGGAGACAGCACTTGTAGCATAGTTGTGTCAGCATTAGCTGTCCTGAGCACAGGGAAATCTTTATTGTTGGCAACCGACATTGTCTTTATTGGACTTCTTTGTTCTTCTTTGTGTTACAATGATGTTGGTGAATTGTCACAAGCTGAATTCTGAGTCAATGGCAAGATTTGGGTCAAACTTTGGGACCAAATGAACAGAGCTTAAAACTTTTTGTGTGCCCTGATGCCAAGGCCGGCCCAAGACATAAGCGAACTAAGCGCCTGCTTAGGGCCCCCACATTTTTTTGCCTTTTTCTTTTTAAAGATAAAAATCAATACAATGGCGGGCATTCTGCCGAGATGCCATCTTGGTTTTTCGAGGAGTCCACAATGCAACACGCACAGATTGTCACAGGTAGCCTGCTGTAATGCAGATGCCTTCTAGCCGCTACCCTCTTGTCTTTGGCAAAACCATACCACGGCCCTAGCATATTGCATTGAACATTGACCAATCATATTTGTGTAAGACCCCAAGGGAAACATACAAACCTTGTATTGAGCAGCTAAAAGCCACCAATGAAAAAAATGTTGATGTAAGGACTGTCACATTGCCGGGATGTTGCTAGCTAGCTAGCTAAGCTGTGCTAACATTAGTTGGTTAGGACGGTAATGGCTAGAAGGCATCCACATTACAGCAGGCTCCCTCTGACCGTGGAAGAACAATGTTCTGTGCGCATTGCACTGTGGACTGTTGGAGAAACCTAAATGACATCATGGCAGCTTTATGAATGCTCGCCATTATACAGTTTTACAAAAACAATGGGATACAAGCAAAACAAGGCACACAAAAAAATATAAAACACAGTAGCTCGGGAGCTGTAGGTGTGCGAATGATCAAGCATTGACAATTGTCAATAGTATTGGCAGTGCCAAGGCAGTGGGGGGCCCCAAATCAAATTCTGCTTATGGCCCCCACAAAGGCCCTGCCTGATGCCATCTTGCCGGGAAGTCCCCATCACAGAAGCTAGCTAGGTATCTGAACAAATAAGCAGAAAAACAGGTGGCACAGGGTTGTTTGAGTAGCACACCATGACTCAATGACACCTTCTGATAGCAGGTGGTTATTAGAAGTTTTGAAAATGTGAAAAATGCTGTCAGAAAATTATTATTGCAACTTTAAATATGATTTCATTACAACGTTGGATTATCTGGAATCGGTGATCGCTTTGCATGATTCTGCATTGCTGTGTGTGTATGTTTGGGTACAGACTGTTTGATGAGATTGTCTGTTTGCTATACGTGACCCCAGCTACTTTTTTGGCTAGCATTCATAAACCACAGTTTTTGGTCAATATTTAACTCTGGATAAAAAGAGGATTTGTAAACTATCCTCCTTGAGGTGTAGCAACCACAATTTGACAGCTAGCCAAACTCCATTCACAAAGTAAAGGACATGAGAGTCAGGATGTAGGATGATTGCTGCACAAGCCTGGACAGCTCTGAAGTAAATATTATGCAATGATATCCAATAAAGTGTACAAACTCAAAATGAATGCTACATGAACACTGCACTAGTAAGCTAATCACTTAATGAACCAACATTGCACAGACACCAACATCGCACAGATCCAACAATCTTCAAAAGTAACTTTTACAGTACAATTTTCACAAGTCACAAGTTCATCACAAGTTTCCTTAATACACATTTACTGTATGCACTGCTTATCGATAAATTCCAACATACAAATCGGCAATAGACATTTTCCTGCTCCAAATTATCGTTATTATATCGGCCTACCTCTATTTCTATGGCACAACAGCAAGATGGCAGCAGATGAACTTTCTGTGATTCTGTTTTTTTTTTTTCTTTCTCACTCACATTCTGTGAAGACTGGCCCTACTCTGCCTCTGATTGGCTAGTACTTGGACGTTTGCTGCTCTGAGACTCTGGTTATCAGCCCTCCCAGTGAACCTCATATTGTCATTGATATACCTAGGCATTAAAAACCAAGTTTCAGCAAAACCCAAAGAGACTCCAAACAGTCAGAAGGAGGTTAGAATTAGATGAGATTTGGTGAGATTGGATTTTGATGATGAAAAAAATATTAAATAGAATATGATAGATATGGATGTCCCCAGAGGATCAGATTGACTTATTCATACATTCAATCTGGTTCCATAATATAATTATATTGGAGAAGATCAACATCAATGACATCTCAACTAGGCTATTTTTTTGTTACTCTATTTTCTTCTTTCAGGTAAAACTAAAATAATTCTGCATCACAAAGTCTAGCCATCTGTATTACACTGCCCACAATTCTCAAAGTCATTGCCCATCCCTGTAGCACTATATCTGTTTAACAGGCAATCACTGCACTGCCGAGCACTTGTTTAACACAAGAGAGACACAAATTAAGTGTTTCTGGAGTACAACTTGAAACCTCCTCAGAGAAAAACAAACGGGAGTGTTTCTTAAATCCGCCCACTTTTAATTGAAGACCTAACTGTCAGAAGGACAGATCAGTGTTGAAGAGGTGAAAGCTCTTGGTTTGTTCTTTTTTTAAGGGAATGGCAGCATCAGTGTCTCTAATTCTTAATGAGTTGTTCATATCTTATGCCACTGCGAGAAAAATAAAATGTTTGATGGTCTGGGTAACACAAGAGGGCTTGTGTAACTTTACAAGAGGGTATGACAACACTTGAATGTCTATCTTTTTTTTACTTTTTGTCTAGATTTTGGGAGGAGAGACAGAAAAACATACATAAGAGCTGGGATCTTGCCTGAGATATTGATTCACTACAGTAACAGATCTACATTAGCATTAGCTAAATGTATGGGTGTGTTGTACTAAATCCGGCTTATTTCCTGGACTGGAAGTCAATGGGTGGTCATGGCAGAAGGCTGTCACATCCAAGTCGAGACACACATCCTTACAGGATACAGACATTAGGCTCTGTGGACAGGATGTTGTGATGGAAGTGCTTTGTCTCAAAGCTAATGGCTCTACTCTGATCCATTAAAAGATATAATAAACTGCAGTTCCTTCTAGAAACCAATCAACACATTAGTCAGTCACTTAAAGTTTGTATATAATACAGCCAATGCTAGTTTATCACTTAGTAGAGTCATAGTGCAGAGATTCCTTGTGCAGACAATGAGATAGGAGATAGGTTTGAGTTACATGGACATATAACAGAGATTGACAGTGTGCTGTACAGAAGGACCCCATCTAACTAAAGGAGGCGACCAGCCTCCTCACCTGACACTCCAACGTCGACCCTATCTGGCTATCTTCATTGCTGGCAGCACTACCAGCTGTGAATAACCCTCCCCCGACAGGATAAAGGCATGGCTCTCCAGCTACAACTTAAATATCTCTTAGCTCTCGCTTTTAACCCCAGAGTCTCATACAGAGTCCCAAAGCCAGGTCAGCTGTAGACAATCAGTTCATGGTTGTGCTAATTACCTACCACAATTCGGCAAACACAGAAGTCATCTGATTATATGAGTGCGAATCATCTCAGTAATTTGGGGTCTTAATTTGTTTTTGGTATTATTTTTCAATGCATTGTCAGTGTAAACTTAAAATCAAGCTGCTGCACCTCAGCATGGAGATTTATAGGTCTACAGTTGCTTTGTGAGAATATTTCCTTCCATAGGTGCATATTCTGTAAATGTTATCCAGTTCATTATTTCCCCGCTGCTGGATTATCATAGATTTTATTTATCATTGAACAAATATTTAAGTACTCTGCACGATTCCATTTTTGCATCAGGCAAAAAGCATTTGGCATTGTTGTAAATTAGTTTGAGGTGCCATTTGAAACAATAATGTTTGATCGCACAGCCCAACTGTCAAAACTATGGGCGTGTCAAGTTTAATCTCAGCACACCTCAGCAAAAGATATCCTGTGTGAGTGTGCATCTGGAAATCATGGAGGTGGGGGTAATTTTCTATTACCATGGGTCCCCACGTAATACCAGTCCAGTGAGAATAGAGCTTTAGTCACATGGTTTCATCTATGTCCCTGGTGGCTCTTCATGTCAAGCACCCCAAGAAAAAATTTAATTCCTTTTTTGAAGACACATCACATACAACTAATTTATTGTTCCTTATATTCAAGCCATCATTACGCTTACTGCATCAATGCATATTGTTAGGGTCACGATATGTAAAGACTGGACAGTCAGGCAAAAGTGCTTCTATTTACCTCCCCTATATGGTGTATGTAAAATGTGGTGCATTCTTTGCAACATGCATTAATTATCTATCTACTTTTGCCTTTCCTACCTTAATCAACATAGCATGACAGTTTACATAAAACACTGCATTTAACACGATTACAATAGTCAAATGTGTTACAAATGATTAGGCTATATTTTACATATATGAAACATATCAGATTATTTGCACCGTCAATCATGTTAGCTAATTAGCAAACAAACGACAACATTTTACTTTGTTAATTAAGGGCTTAACAGATTGAACCCATTACGTTTTCTAATATACAAACACCTGAGGGAGAAGGCAACCCACAATTTGTTAGGGTAATGTTAAAGGGCTGTGTGCAATGACACTGCTGTGTTGATACAAACATCATCATTCTAGAATGCCCAGAGGCCTTCAGTATATGAACTGACACTTCAAAGAAACAAGGCTTGCTCTCACTGAGGAGCTGCTACAAATCAGACCGGGAAAATGTAGCTAGATCAATTACTATTTATACAGGATAACACCCATTAACTTAGTTGATTTTAATTAGCATGGATGTTATTGAACATTGTAAAGAAAATATTCGTATATAAACTCGCTATACTGAAGTTGTGTGAGCTCAGGTCTCAAAGAATGGAAGAATTGACAGACATATGATTAAATTCTATGTATGAGATACAGTAGCAAGTCGAGTGAGCCATAATAGAACAGCAGGGAGAGACAGTGGATCTTTGCATTGAATCCATCAGGTTCCCCAAACCTCTGGACAGAAGCTGCCTCTGGCAGATTTTCTGTTTGTATCGGTGGAAGTCGCCAAGGAGCAGCAGATGGACTTCATCAGAGCGCAGAGAAGACTGGTGTTCTTTCGATCATAGTGTCCAGGATCTAATGCTTTCTTAATGTGTGGTTCAGGTAATTTTAGCTCAGCTGCATTAGCTAACAACATTATCATTATCAAACATTAACAGCATTAACAAATACTGTACCTGGGCTTATTACCACTGAGACTCACTACAACAAAAAATTAGACTACGAAAGAGAGAAAGAGAGGGAGGAGGAGAGAGAGCGCTTTGGGCCAAGAGCTGGTTGCCAATGAAAAATAAAAAGGAATTGTGTGTGATAGATGAAGCTGACGACAGGAAAATGAAGGGCACACCAGGGTCAGATAGATAGAAATCCTCTGTGATTCCTATATCACCTGCAGAGAGCTGCTGAGGCATTACAGGAGATGCAGAGGGGAGGGGTTAGGGTGGCTGCAGGCCACATCCTGGATCCTCCACTGACTAACTGACCAACCTGCTGTTCTTAGCCAACTTCAGTCTGACTAACTGATGTCCAACCAACCAACCAACTGACCTCGGACATAGCTGGTGTCTGACTGACTGACCTTGGATCTACCGACTAACCTCTGACTAACCAATCGGCCTCACACGACCAACCTGGTGTCCATTACAAACCAGTATAGTTTTAGATTATGTAATCATATTATATGTTTTTGAGATAATTAGCAATGAACAATGGTGATAATATATTTTGCAGGGGGCTTCATATTGAACCTGTTCACTCCACTACTGAATTTCACTTTTCTCTCCCTCTAAAATCAATTACTGAGCTTCCAAACCCCATAGGATTGAAGGGATTGAAGAGCACAGTATTTAAAAATCTGTCTGCCTCTCTGCCTCCCACCACTATGAATCAATACATCTTTTATACTGTCTTTAATTGAAATACAGAGAGCCTGAGGTGATTTAGCTGGTTTTTATTTCTCATTCATTATGAATATAAATATGAACCCAAGGACATCAGATCCCCATTCATCAGTCTGCACACACACACAGGCACCCATGTTAATTGAATCACGCCTCTATGAAATATGTTCTGTTAGCAGATCCATCTGTCTGTTCATCAAGCCATTCAAATGAGGAATATACTGTCTTCACAATGACCCATAGGAGACAAGCAATGCCCAGTGCTCCTGTATAATATTAAGGAGATTAAGGAGGAGGGAGCTAGCCATCTCCCATCCCTCCCCTCCTCTAGCCTGGTCCCTGTGGTGTTCTCACTCACAGAGAAAGATTTAGTGATAGGAGGGAGCAAGGAGAGTGGTAGCAGAATGGTGATGAAGAGGATGAGGAAGGAGAGAAAAGACCAGCACCTTGTTAAAAGCTCCAGTGTGACAGCCACTGAGGCAGCTGCTTTGAGTCACTAGACATGGGTGGAGGTGGGAATGTCCTGTGTTGTGCATGCTGCTGTGAGCAAGGAGCTGGGTTGAAAATTAAAATTCATGAAGCATCTTACTGAGAAAGAGAGAGAGGGAGAATGAGGGACAGAGCAAAAGGGTCGGTTAGTGTAAACTGGGAAAAAGTTTTTGCAAGATGATCGTCTCAATGTCCTTTCAATAAAAATGGGCCTATGTGGTATAAAAAGTAAATAAAATTAGAAGAATAGAAGAGTGCAGACCTCTGCCAATCTCCCCACTTTGCCATTACTTTCACATGCAACATTTTACTAGGTAGATGACAGAAACAAGAGTTACCGATATTGCCAGTCTCAACAGACCCAGGCTATGAATCCATATGGTGGCGCTAGAGGAAAGGTCACAGCCTCACCATAATCAACAGGTTTCTCCCTCTAGGGGTCATGAATAGTCACAACAAATGTTGTTACTGTGTGACTAATAGGCCAGGAAATATGCTCATTTGAAAATAGAAGGTTTGGCCTGATGGTGGCGCTAGATGGTGTTTTGCATTCATCTTAGTTTGGTTTCAGGCCAGATATCTGAGCAAAGAGGTCAAAATCCTCAGTCAAGGCCCACAGGCAAAATAAAGTCGGTCTGATTTGGAAATTTGTGTCATCCTCATACATCCAACATTTTTACTCTGTACCATTAATATTTAATCCTTGAATGTTATCATTTTATTTTATCCTCAGGGCTAATGTTTTGATCACTGTGATGAAGGGATATGCAGGCAATGGACACCCCTGTTTCAATTACCATTGTAACTTAATTGTATGTGAGAAATATGCATAATTTAGGATTTTATATTTTATATTACTATACATAATTTTTACCCACTTTATTAGTGTCAGTAATACACATTCTCAACATGTATACATTTAAATCAAGCCAGCTTTTCTAAAGTCAGAGATAAATGTTAGACCTGGGGTCTTTGTATAGCTATCGTGTTCCTGATTGATCTGGATTAATGATGCATGGCAGGTTAGCTTGATATTTAGCCAAAATCTTTGCACTGTAAAGGGATTTGTCTCCATTTATTTATTTATTTATTTATTTATGCATTTATTTATTTATGCATTTATTTATTTATGCATTTATTTATTTAGGTCTTCTGAAAAGACTACATGCAACATAATTTAGCTCACATATCCAACAATGTGAGAACAAATTAACTTTAGGCAATTTCAGTGAGAGATTGAGATAATACAGTAAGAGGAATCACTCATGGGCGAGGCGACTTCTGGCAGGACACTCTAAGTCGTGCATGGTGCTGTGACAGCTTTGCTGACACTCCATCGTCCCACCTGCACTGATGTGGTGTTCTATTTAAAGAACCTCCCCATCCACCCGTAAGTAAGGTTTTCACCCACCACCACCACAGCCTCCAGCTGCTTTGGTTCTACTCTGTTGGCAACTCGATCCAGCTACCCTAAGGGTATTGTCCTATCTGTAAGCTATGTCCTCTATGGAGGATTTGTTCGCAGTGCTCCCTGCTCTTCAGTTCAAGTATGCTGTTATGCTCTAGCCTCTCTTGCAGCAGGGAGCACCCCTAAAAGTAGAACCATACTGCCAAGACTAACTGTATCACCATTGCCATTTATTCTGCTATGACAATAAAAGGTTAAGCTACAGTAATGACGTAATTCACTGTGGGAAAGAGCCACCTGTCTCATCAATTGGCAGTCAGCTAGTTGGTGAGTGGCTGACAATGCCTGATTGATTGGGCACTGTCCACATCTGGGCCACCTCATCACAGAGGAGGTGTCCCAGGTGTGGACTATTGTTTCATTCACCCTTAAAATGGTTTCAATTGCTTTAATGGTTCACAAACTGGTTGAAGAGCGCTCCAAGTATTTTGCATTGTGAGTATTTTCTGTTAATAAAGACTCGTTGGTCATTTGGAACTGACTCAGCCTCTTCCCTGTATGGGCTACCAATGTAGCCAGGAATCAACAAGAGACTGAGTCAGTTTCTTGAAAATGCCGAAAACAGAAAATACTCACAATGCAAAATACTTGGAACACAAACAAACAGGTTCTCTCTTCAACCAGTTTGTGAACCATTAAAGCACTGAAACAACATTAAGGCAACTGAAACAAACCATTTTAAGGGTGAATGAAACAATAGTCCACACCTGGGATGCCTCCTCTGTGATGAGGCGGCCCAGATGTGGACAGTGCCCAATCAATCGTGCATTGTCAGCCACTTGCCTCAGAAACTAGCTGACTGCCAATTTACCTATTCCAAGCTCTGCCCTCTTTTCTTGACTCTCCAGTCACAACTGCTGCTTTCCTTGATCAAACAAAGATTTTTTCAGTTTTTTTCTTGACCCTCCTATCACAAGTGTTGCTTTCCTTGGTCAAGCTAAGAGAGGGTGGAGCTTGGGATAGGTCAATTCATTAGACAAGTGGCTCTCATCCACAGTCACTATTTTCCACCATGAATCTTCCAACATAACACATACACCTAATATGACCTCTAGGGCTGCATTCAATGGAAAAAAAAAGTTTGTCAATTAATAGGATTCATAGGATCCTGTCGACTCGTTTTCTCGTGAAGTGCTTTGGATCAATTTCACCTTGTGTTCAAAGTGCTCTTTAGATAATGTTGACTTGACATCAAATAAATAAATAAATAGGGGACATGCTGAACATCTCGCTCTAACTTAGCTTTGACAGATGAGCCATCTGTGAAGGTGGGTTATCATTATCAATGTTGTGCCATTAATGGGTTAACTTTGTCCCAGGAAGATATGACATAGTCCACACAGGAGCACATGGGTGGAACTGGCGCATATTGACAGGGAGACTACAATAAACAAAAGCTCTATGAAACGCTACCTAACACCATTACACAAGCGTCAGTGTCAGCGTCTCCTCACCTCGTCGGACGAAGACTCGGGACAAAGACAGATAGAGTTTACCTGCGGGAGTTAGCCGAGGAAGGACAACGAGGGAGGCCACATTACACATTAGCTACTCAATACTATCTCCCCCAACAGCTATCACTGTACTGCTCTCAAATGAACCATCATGTGCTTCCTCCCTATCCCAGTCTTTCTGTCCTCTTCTAGGCCAAAGAAACACAGGAGGGGTTATCCATGCCAGTCTGGCAGCAACCCTTCCAATCTAATTTCCCCTCCCGGAGCAAAGAACATACCTCTCACCATTACCGGGGGTCTGTGGAACTGTCAATCTGCGGTGAAGAAGGCGGACTTCATATCTGCCCATGCATACAGTCAGGGCCTCCAATTCCTGGCCCTCACTGAAACCTGGATCTCACCAAAGAATTCCACCACCCTTGTGGCACTATCGTCAGCTTACACCTTCACCCACATACCCAGACCTACTGGGAAGGGTGGTGGCACTGGCCTTCTAACCTTACCATCCTGGGTGTCAAACACAGCATCACTATCTAACCTAACTATCTCTTCATTTGAGTGCCATGCCAAGGCTGTATCTAGCCCATTCAAACTTAACATCATTGTCCTCTATCGCCCTCCAGGTCCCCTGGGCCACTTTCATGATGAGGTAGACATGCTACTGAGCTCTTTCCCTGAGGACGATGCCCCTATTATTCTGCTCGGTGACTTCAATCTACCCGACCCCTCCCAATCCAACTCCGTGATCGCCCTCCTGGCATCGTTCGACCTGCCCCCCTCTGTCACACCTCCCACCCATAAGGCCGGCAACCCCCTTGGCCTAATATTCACCAGAAACTGTAACATAGCCAACATCACAGTAACACCTCTCCATGTATCAGATCATTATTTTATCTCATTCTCCCTTCCTCTCATTCTAAACCCTGAACCATCTGTTCCACTTCACAACGTCTCATATAGACGTAACCTACGTTCCCTGTCTCCCACTACCCTCTCCTCTAAT
>OMKL01142128.1:0-11421 GCA_900302295.1 Parasudis fraserbrunneri | reverse complement strand
AGAGAAGCCAGTGCACTTGACTGTGCCAGTTGTTTTGCAGGAGCTTTGATTCACATCAACAACAGGAACAACATGTTAAAACACATACAGCCACCACTTTCTCAAAGGCAAGAGAGTCGCTAGAGAAGGGGCGGGGTCACAGATAACGCACTATTCACAAGAGCTGTCTTTGGCAACAAGAGAAAAAAGAAACAAAAACAAAATAAAATGGGAGAGAAGAGAGAGGGTTAACAAATCAAACGTCTGTCACACAATCCAAGTCAAAACAGTTGGGAGAGGAGGGAAGAACCACTCTGTACTAATGCACTAGTGTCTCTTCAATGGGACAAGTCACTCGTGTTACGTTATCTAACGCTGGGAGTTCGTCGAGAGTGAGTCAATGGGCGAGAGGTTACTCAGACGAGTCATTCAGAAAGGTCCCCTTCAAAAGTCGGGAACCGGAGAACACGTTTTAAAAGAATTCTTGGTTTTACAAAAAAAAACAAAAGAAAACAAAAGAAAAAAAGCACTCTGTCAGCTCCCTCTCCTTTTCGATGCATTAGCAGAGAATGGTTGACAATGCACATACCGTATCAAGTCTTAGAAATACTCCCAAGTGTGCCTCTCAATTCCCCCGGTTTACATGGAGTAATTGAGTCTAATTCAGATAGAGGTTTTTTTTACGAAGCATATAAATGGAATGTCTTCAGACTGAAACACAAGTGTCTTGTGGACAGGCACAGATGTTGCGTGGGTGCGAGGAAACGAGAGCAGACCTTTGGTTGCCTTGCGGCGGGTCTCTTTGGCCACGCCCTGGATCTCTTCGTTGGTGACTTCGAGCAGGATTTCCGTCAGCAGCGTTTTAGTCAGAACCATCTGGAGGAGGGGCGAGAGGGGGAACAAGCACGACACGGGGGGGGGCCTCTTTTAGTCATATTTATGTGTGTGTGTGTGTGTGCTGAATGTTGACACGGGCTGACATGCTTGGCGCAAACACGTTTAAAGGGATAGTTCAGATTTTTGCAACCCTAGCCCTACTTCTCACTTACAAACGACGTTGTTGATCAGTAGAGTCCATTCTCAGCTAAATCCACGCTGTTCCTCATACTAGCTTGTACAGACAAGAGCTTGACCCCGTTGACTTTGCATTGGTTTGTAGCTGATTAGCCAGAGCTAGTATGAGGAAGAACATGGATTGTGCAGAGAAAGGATTCTACCGATCAACATCATCATTGGTAAGAAGCAAACAGGGCTAGGATTCCAAAAATCTTTAAACCTTTAAAGGGATAGTTCGGATTTTTGGACATCAAGTTGTATGAAATACTTGGCAGTAGTGTAGTCGAAGCAAAGCTATTAGCTTACTTACAGAGTCCCGTGGTCGGAGTTCTGGCCGGGTTCCAAGTGAACCGGGAAGCTTTAGACAGGCAGCTAACGGCAGAAACGGGGTCTTGAAACCCAAAAGTTTTAATCCACACCGCAACATGCAGGTAAAAAGGTTACCTATCGCTAACACAAAATCACGGTCCTTCAGAATTGTGAAACGGCTCCAGTGCGTAGTAATACACTGGATTACTTCAAGGAAAAAAATAGTGCCAAGTGAGAGCAGAATCCCAAGTGCTGGAGGACGATGATTTTGTGTTAGAAACAGGTAACCCTGTTGCCTGCATGTTGTGTGGATTAAAACTTCTTGGGTTTCGAGACACCGTTTGCTTTCCGGTTCACTCGGAAACTGGCCAGAACTCCGACCACGGGACTCTGTAAGTAAGCTAACAGCTTTGCTTCCACTACACTACTGACAAGCATTTCATACAAATGAATGTCCAAAAATCTGACCTATCTTTTTGATTAAAAAAAAACTGTTAGCATTATGTCTCCCCTCCCACACTCTGGTTGAAGAAGACACAAACAGCCTTGGGCTAAAAAGTTATGATTGGCTGTTATGATTGCGTATGCAAAATATAATTATGGCTGACGTTGATAATACCAGATCCACACCTTAGTACTAAGAAAGGTGGCGCTTTTGTACGTTTAAAAAAAACTTCAAATGCAAAGTTCTTTCTTTTAAACAACAAATATCTTTTTGATAGGAAGAGACGATACAGTGTACACGGGGAGTAGTGTTATTAATGCTGACACTAAATAAAGGCATTTCAATTTCGGTTGGACTTTAACAAGGACATAAAAGCGCCCTAGATGTGAAGCAAAGTGCCATACCTGTGAGCCGCCACTAGGGGCAGAATAGCCTGACACGTCAGATCCATGGAACGTACGCAAGCTAGCTCCATGGTGTCTCAAAGCAGCCCATTGAGAAATAAACAAATAGCTTGCTGGCGAAGATGGTCATCAATAAAGTCAATTTGGCTTGCCATGGAGATGTGATTACATTAAAGTACAAGAAAAAGACGATTCCTCCATTTATCTGTGTGTTACCGAGGCATCAGGCTGTCAGTGTGCCATTAGACAGGGGCGTTTTATATTAAAGTTTAGTATAGCCTACATGCACAAGCTATGCCTTGTTGCTGCTGTTAGTACAGAGGGGGCACAAAAGCATACTTTTCTTGTACTTTAATGTTATCACAGCACCAGGAATTCCCCCCGGCATGAGAGACAAGACACCAACACATCGCCATGGTAAGTCATATCGGCTTCATTGACGACATTGTTCGTCGGCAAGCTATTTGTTTATTTCTCAATGCGCCGCTTTCAGGCCCTATGGAGAGCTAGCTTGTGTACGTCCCATGGGTCTGACGTGTCAGGCTGGGGGCAGAGTGGCTAACCGTGAGTTGAGTTACTGACTGGCTTACAGAACGAGTGAGCTAGTGACATTGCCGGTCTAGGTGGTGCTTTGCATCTAAAAATGTTCCCTATACAAATGTTAGTAGAGCACGATAGTGAGATGAATAGATAGCGTTGTTGACACAAGACAATTTCCCCTCGCAGATAATAAGGTTTCTCGTGGTGTCTCTTATAATGTAGGCCGAGTGCTTTTACTTTTCATCAGACTCATAGCCCAGCACTAGCCATTATATCCTATGCAGAGCTATGATGATATATGATCTGATATATGATGCCATGGAGACCGACCAGTTGGAACTCTCTCTCTTCCTCAGTCATCTCCGTGTCGCTGTCCTCTGGGGCAGGGGACGGGCTCCGGCTGACAAACTCCTTCCTCGTGGAGGTCTTTTCTTTCTCCTCCTCTTCATCCCCCTCCTCCTCGTCGCTGTCCTGATGCAGAGAGAAAGCAGAAGTCGATTTAAAGACTCGGCAAACGCGTCTAGGTACACGCGCTCTTGCACACCTCTACTCCGGTAAAAAAAACAGTAGCATTAACGGGCTTATAAACGACGACGCGGTTTACTTACGAATTTGCTCTTGCGGGGCAACGTTATACGAGTCCCGTCGTCTCCCTCGTCCGGCTCCTCCTCCTTGTCCTTTTCATCGTTCACCATCTCGGCGCGCTCCTTCTCCATGCGCTCTCGCTCCAGCTTCTTCTGCTTCTCTCGGTCCATCTTCTCCAGACCTTCCCGGATCCACGCCGGAAGAGTGCGCCTTTTCACGGCATCTGAAGGCAACGACGGGTCAGAAACGGGTTATCCACGTTTTAGTTACGGGGTGTAACAGCACACAGATTTTCAGATTCGATACGGGGGGTCACGATTAGATTATCTGGGGGTCTTGCTTGACCCATCCTTCTCTTTTGAATCCCACATTAAAATCGGTTACAATGTGTGCCTTCTTCCAGCTGAAAAACACCTCGTCTCCGCCCCTCACTCTCCTGACACCTCTGCAGAAACTCTTATTCGTGCCGTTGTCGCCTCACTACTGGACTAATGTAGCAGAGTTGTGTACAGTGTTCCCGCCAACGCCCTTGCCCGGCTCCAATGTGTACAGATGCCTGCTGCTAGGATTCTCACCCGCACCAAACCCTGGCAGCACATCACCCCCACCCTGCAGCAACTTCACTCGCTTCTCATAAAACACCGCATACTTTTCAAGGTCCTCCTCCTCACCTACAAACGCCTGCAAGGTCTGGCCCCCTCATACCTGACTGACCTGCTCCACCCCTACACGGTCTGGCCCCCTCATACCTGACTGACCTGCTCCACCCCTACACGGTCTGGCCCCCTCATACCTGACTGACCTACTCCACCCCACAAGGTCTGGCCCCCTCATACCTGACTGACCTACTCCACCCTCACACCGTCTGGCCCCCTCATACCTGACTGACCTACTAATATTATTATTAAATGCGTTTTTGAACATTGTAACATAAGATTTATGTTTTTCTGACCTGTATGTCCAGCGCAAAACAAGTCTGACACTTGTCCAAATATCACCATGTTAACGATCGCGCCCGCGTAAAAGTCCCACCCACTTACAAGACAGGATGGAAACATTCCATTTTCATCCCATTGGCCCATCTTGGAATGCGTCATCTTCCTTATATCTCAGTATCCTGAAGGGACACTCACCCAGAGCTGCAGGGGCCTCCTGTTTAACAGGGAGCTGGATGGGGGATCTGGGACGGTCTCTGAAGCCCGGAGGTCTGCTATCTCGTCTGTTCTGAGCGGGGCCCTGCCAATATGGGGGATGGAAGCCTGTGGGGCTGGGACCGTAGGAGGAGGCGGCTCCATGCTGCGGAGGGACAGAACACACAAGTGAAAGTTAACGGCGAATCGAAACATACAGTGGACTGTGCTACTGCCACCAAAACGGCGTTCATGCAGCCTGGCAGCGTCGGCGCCCTCTCCTCGAGTACGGTGGGCAGTTTTTCGTCCACTCGTTTCCTCACTGGACTACAAAGTCAGTCATCGGGTTAAGAACTACAAATAAATGATACCAACCATGCCGGGGGCGCTACACATGAGAACATTCTCGGCACCTCATCAAAAAACAACACGGACCGATCTAGAGCCGGCCTCAATTCTGTCATCCGGCACAGTTTCTACGGTTCCCCCGCCTGCTCGCGTTACTCGGTCGGCACACTAAAAAAAACCAAACTCTTCAACACATTCTCTACCGTGGCATCTGCATACCTGATAATCAAACTGGTTCATGGCCAAGGGGGCCATGGCGTAGCTGTCGGGCTGTGCCCCATACCCATGGCTGTTCTGGGGGTACGCCCCCTGGTGGGCGTCAGAGGTGAAGTCCAGGCTGTCCTGGCTGTTGCTGTCCTCGTTGGGGTTCACCACGTCCATCGGCCCCGACCCCGGGGGGATCCAGGTTTGGTCCGGGGGAAGGGGAGGAGGGGGCTGGCCGTGCATTCCCCATTCTGTAAATCATTAAGTTTTAAGTTTTAATAAGTCATTCACAAAGTGCGGGCCGCGGCCCGCCGGCGGTCCGTGAAGATACCGCAGGTGGGCTACTGCGAGTAGGGTTGCCACCCGTACTGTAAAATACGGACAGAGGCAGAGGAGGCACCGAGCTTCGGAAGGAAAGGCTGGCCGACAGCTGAGCGGGACAGGGGTACTTGACTTTGTATTTATCATGCAAATTTGCCTGCCTTCTCTTTTCGCGGGCTTTAACTGGGTCCCCCGTTTCGCATTTACACGCTTACATTGCGTGACAAAGAGCCCTGGAACATGTGTGGAGGTACCAGCCAAGAGTGTACCCCCTTACGAGCACAAATGACCAGACATCGGGTTAAAAACTACAAATAAATGATACCAACCATGCTGGGTGCTACACATGAGAACATTCTTGGCACCTCATCAAAAACCCACGGACTGATCTAGAGCCGGCCTCAATTCTGAGGCCGCAGACTGTGAAACCATAATTAAGGATGGGTAAGCTGTAGGACGAGACACCAAGAGACAGCGACCTATCATGTACACAGAACGGGAAGAGGATTTTCCCCCCCGTTCAATAAAGATATTGAACATGTGATGGACATTCCATTCGGGCACAAAGTAGGCTATCCGTATTCTAAAGGTCCCATAATCTATTTGTATTGTTTCATAATATCAATGTGCATTTGCTCGTCTCCCCAGATAGTACGAATTTACACATTATAAATAATATCAAAGTATTAATAAAATATAAATAATATAAAATACAAATATATAGAGAAATACTTTGTATTTATATGTGTTGACCAGGGTTGCGATTAAAGGGTTGGGTGGGCACCAGGAAGATTTTCAGATTTCAAAGCGGGCCTCTGCATTGTTAAGTTAGGGAACCCCTGGTCTACATCATCTCATTTTTTTTTTACACCAATACCTCAACATTCAGTATCTGCTGATACAAAGTACCAATCCAATATTTTTGTAAAAAAAAAAAAAAGAAGAAAAGAAAAGTTTGTTAAAAATGCTAAATGTTATACATTTATAATGTATACATTGTTATATGTTATACTTTTTTTTTAAATTATAATTAAACAGCTGTATACTACATGCATTATTGTCAATCTAAAATCAAAATAAAACCTTCATATTTGTTATACCTCCAGCCCTAAATGTTAGCTAGCAATAGGGTTGGGAACGAAGACCAACATGGAACTTCTGGAACCAACTGGATTGAAACCTGTTTAAAATGTTGATTCCCGTTATAGATTCAAAGGTTGTAGTTGCTGCCGTTCTGTTTTTCAAAAGTTAGCGTGCAACTTTTTATCCCCCCCCCCCCCATCTCATTTGCTCTCCCTCTCTGCCTCTCCTCTCCTCCTCCTGTGTGACCGAGTGGTGTGTGATGTAACACTAGCTCAGTTGGTGCAACTGTGTTCAGCAGGGCGGGCACACACGTCTGCCTCCAGAGAAGCAATCCAAACTTTCTCATCTAAAAACCATTACGTTTTTATCAGCGAAAGTACAACACACTAGAGCAGTGATATGGCCAGAGACTTCAGGCCGTCTGGCTACTTGTGAGAGACCACTGAAGTAGTGAGCTCCATACCTTAACAAAAAATGTATTTAAAAAAAATGTTTTACCGGGTTGCCACATTCTGCCAAAAGATGGGTCACCCTGGAAGGCTGCGTGATTGTTCTGCCCGACGGGCTCCATTCCTGGGATATCCTGTCCATTGGGCTGGAGGTTCTGCTGGTCTCCTGTGGACTCTTTCTGAGCAATCCACGCCTGAGCCAGGGCGGCCCAGTCCACTTGACCTGGGCATAGCAAGAACATAAATATACAATTATGTTAGATTAACAGTTTAGCAATTTGAAGAATTATTGGTGCCAATTGCATGGTTAGCCTGTGGATGCATTCACTGTCAAAGATCTGCCCGATTCTGAAATATAGGAGTTGTTTTTCTCCTTCACCCACCTGGATCTTGCTGGTGCTGAAAAGACTGCATCCACTGCTGCTGGCTCAGGCCCTGAGTCAGGGGCCACTGCGGCCAGGGCTGTCCTCCCTGGTCCCACATCTCTCTCTCTCTGCAGCGTATTATCTACGCCTACAATTTGGAGGATATAACGTTAGAGGTTGACGAACTGAGCATTGCAGCCCCTGCATCAAGCTTGCTGACGTGCTAACGTTAACTGTTGCAGATCGTGTGTGCAGTCGAAATGCATTATGGCAAAATATATCTTCAACGGGTAGTGTTAAGTTAGCTTCGACAATATTCGCAGCAGGTAACGTTAGCTGCCAACCCCTTACTGTTAATAACATTAGCAGCTAACGTCAAAGCTTATATTGTGCATATCATTTTACAATAAAACAAAATAATACTAGACAACGTGTGCTTTAAAGACACTTCTAGGCCTCTGTAAGATCTAACGTTAGCTACCCCGATTATATTGTCGTTTCAAGCTTGGTAACGTTAACTGAGAAGCTAACGTTAGCTAGCTAACCAAGCATTAGCTAAGCTAATATAGCTAGTTCGCACCATAGCGCTAGTACCGCCGTTAACATTATAATATGTTTGTTAGTGTACATTGTTAGTCATAATCCTGCTATTGTGCAGCCAGTCAAAATATAATATCTACGATGTAAAGAGACTCGAATCAACGTCGTGCTTGAGCTTTTCCCACCTTCTCCAAACAAGCTCCTTTCCACCGTTTAGGCCAACGTTAGCATTCAAAATGGCTTCAACATGGAAGTGAAGGAAGTGTGCTCTCGAGCGCAGGATCTGCGAGACGTGCGCGACGTGTCTAGCGAGTGCACGCGCTTTCTGTCTTTCTAGGCCGCTCGAGCCCAGACTTCTCGAGCATCTGACCTAGAGACAAGGGAACGAAGTTGCTTCTTTGACACTGATTAGAGGCCATGTACGGAATGCTTGTGAAATTATCTGTCTTCCAACATGGCTGCTTGTAACATAGCAACCGTTGTTTTGCACGTGGCAGTGGAAGAAACAACAGTTGCTATGTGCAAAACAGTTGCTATTTGTTGATATATGAGAAACGTAAATTTTATTTCCGTCTGATTATTGGATATTGTAAGCAAGTCACAGTGGAACAGTAATATAATGCATTTCCAATGTTTTGCCTACTCTACCACAGAAATTAGGCTTTTTCTTTTGAAAGTTGTTACCAGTGGTTACAGGCAGCCATGTTGGAAGAGAGAGAATGACACAAACATTCTGTGCAAGGCCTCTATTGGTTATTGACTTAATGGCCAGGTCCCCACATGATTTTTTTATTGAACTTTTACATTTAAATAGCCTTTATTTGGTGGTAGTGTAACAAAGTGAATATGACCCTTCAATATAATTTACACCACATCTCCCTCTTTGTCTCCACCTTACACACACACACACACACACACACACACACACACACACACACACACACACACACACACACACACAGGATGCACCTTATTTGGGAAGAGGACTGGGACACCGTTTGAGGGGACTTGGATATTTATTTTATTTAGTTATGTTATTATGTGATGTTTTCCTCTCGATATGATGCTGCATCGTTGTATTGCAATATGCAATGGTTGTATTGTTCCCTGTAGCTTCTAGTTTGTGCACCCAAAAAAGCACTTCTAATGGTGAAGTCCATGTCCCAATGAACCTGTGTCACCCCCATTGTTTGTCCTCTCTTGTTTTATCTCTCTGATGAGAAGGTATGCATTCCTGTGCATCCGATTGTTTTATTTGTTTTGTTGTAACAAAGTATGCAAAGTTCTGTTGATATGTTGATGCAATCCCTGGTGCAATTTCCCTTTTATACAATGACTGTGTCCTGAAAACCTTTGATCACGTTTGACAAACATGACAAAAGGTCAATTAAATACAAATGCTAAAAATGATATAATTTGGCCTTCAGGTTAAACAGGTGGACTAGAAGCCAGGGTGCTTATTACACCAACAGATGTGTGTTCTAGCTGCGAGCTACCATTTGTAGGGAGGCTTTTCTTGTGTCAACAGCAACCATTAAACTGAGGTGCCCTGAAGTAAGGCACTGAAAAATCCCAACTGTTTCAGGGGTGCTGCCCTGTGCCTTTCTGGTTAGATGTATATTGTAAATACATGTTAAAAATGCATATTGTAAATGGATGGTAAATGGACTGCATTTATATAGCGCTTTTATCCAAAGCGCTTTACAACTTGTGCCTCACATTCACCCATTCACTCACACATTAACACACTGACAGCGGAGGCAACCATGCAAGGTGCCAACCTGCTCGTCGGGAGCAGTTAGGGGTTAAGTGTCTTGCTCAAGGACACTTCGACATGGTGCCAGGAGGGGCCGGGGATCGGACCAGGAACCTTCAGATTACCAGACGACGGCTCTACCTCCTGAGCCACTGTCGCCCTATTGTGTGTGTGTGTGTGTGTAGGATATGTTAAGATAATTTCCAATTATGCCATGTAAAATGACAATTTCAGTTTTAATCTACATTGTTGTGTTGGCCAATTATTAAAGCAAAAGGATAGTGGACAATAATGCTGATCAGTGATGACAGTTTAATTTTAGGTTTTTCATTAAGTTTAGTATTTAAAATGTTTTCCCATGTCTAGTCATATACCTTAAGTTATTGTAACCTCAAGGTGCACTTCTCTGAACCCAAACCTACATTAGGCTATATGACATCTACCACTTTAGGTAGTAACATGCTTGTAATAGAGCATCCGTGCTTGTAATAGAATATCAAGAGAACTAATGGAAAATGCACAGAATTGGCATCAAAAGATTCACAAGATCTGAAGAGTTGTGTCTCTTGTGGTCGGTCTCAGAACGTATGACAGAGAAAACTGGATACTCGACAAACCCCGTATGGACTTATTTTTTTCTTTTTTAAAGAAAAAAACAATTTCTTATTGAGATTTTCCTTGTTGTTGCTGTTGCAGTCAAAGGACCAAGGGATAGCTGTTCATTACAATTCAGATGCATTATTTGTGACAGCTGTGTCCTGAAAACAAATGAAAACAACATTAGATGAAAATGTCTTTAAGGATGTCATAGTCCCCAACATGCGAATACATGCCCTCTTATACGTGGGTTGAAGGCAAGATTCCACCGTTGGGATTTTTGCAGGACCCGTAGGGCCAGTGTACAATGGCAAATGTCCCTAAATAACTGACTGACTCCCCATTGTTGAAACACATACATTCAGAAAACATGAGATGCTAGTTTTCCTTCGCTCCTCAGCCGTGTAGTATGCACGAGGTACAATATATTTACAGTTACATTATGTTAATGTTGAAGATTGAATCGTTGTTTTAGTGATGTCATGTGTTTTAGTTTACCGTTCAGCGTTACGGTCTAATTGGCAATGTGGCCACCGTGGCCAAGACTCCGTCTTGTATCGATTGATGACGCCTGGCCGGTGAAGATGTGCGTGGGGTTCGGTTATTGAATAAGGCAGTGTAATCTGGAGTTGTGCGACACAGGAGGCACAGGGATTGCATTCAAAATTAAGGTCTCTGTGTACCTACAAATTCTTCCGTGCAAGATCGCCACAATACATTGGAGTTTAAATTACCACAATTACGCTTAAAACTGTTATAGGCTAGTGCTGTACAGAGGCAAGAAGTGTGTCTGGAGGCTAGATTTAAGGGGTAAAGGTGACAGATGTAGCCTGCGGGCCACCAACTGTCAGTGGTGTGAAGTGTTGTTTGTTGCATTGTGTGTAGTGTGATGTCTAAGTGAGATTCAGGAGTGTAGTAGTGCTGCCAGTAGAGTATTTCTTGTATTTAAGAAAGAGTACAGCCATATCTAACCTCTTAATTTTGCTCCTATTTCTGCTGACTTTTCCATGATGATTTAATGACTAATAGTGCAATTTCCACAAGCAATATTTGTGCCTGTCCCACTGTTAAATTTTGTTGAACAGCTGATTTGAAAATGCTTTTTATTTTGGCTGGCTACAACAATCAATAGTGACCAAAGTAACCAGGGAATGTTATATGGGTTATTATTCCTTCCAAGATAACTAGATCTAGAAGCCGCCAAGCTTGACACTTAACATTTGAGTGTGTGGGAATCTTTTTTTGGATCAATTTCCATGATATTTCTAAAAACCTTTTGGACAAGTTTAATTTTTCCTAATTTCTCCATG
>OMKL01142116.1:0-11071 GCA_900302295.1 Parasudis fraserbrunneri | reverse complement strand
TGTGTATGTGTGTGTGGGTTTGTGTGTGTTTGTGTGTGTGTGGGTGTGTTTAGTATGCTTTTGTGTGTGTGTGTTTTGTGTGTGTGTGTGTGTGTGTGTGTGTGTGTGTGTGTGTGTGTGTGTGTGTGTGTGTGTGTCCGCTGCTCCTCACCCTCTGTGGTGTGTGAATGGGAGACAGAGCGTCCAGGTCTGCCATGGGGAACTCGATGCCTTTCCTCTTCAGCTCCTCATAGATGTGGACCACACCTGTCAGGTCAGGGCTGCTCCTGAAGGCATCCGCCCAGGCCTGAAACAAAAACACACATCACATACCATAACATGACATCACATACCATAACATGACCCTATGAACAGGGAAAAAGGTTATTGGCAGGAGAAGTGTTTAAGCGTTTGGCAGACACGCTTACCCAGAGAGACTTACAATAAGCCCTTAATAAGCAAGGATAAACTTTTTGTGTGCCATAGTATATGAATACTGAGGTGTAAAATGATGGTGTTTGGTATGAACTAGGCCTGAGCGATATTGGAAAAATATTGGAGCTAATAAATAGGTTTGTTTTTAGCCCCGCTGGGCCACAAGGCCATAAGGGGCTCTAACAGTACGTTCAGATACAACACGAAGAGAAATGTTGCCTTGCTGTACTCGCGTCAGTTTGACAGACATGCTAGTGGGTTTGGTCTCAACAGTAGCATTGTTGACATTTACAAAAATGAGACCATTTCTAAATGTAACCTACTCAATATCTATTGTGAAGATGTAACCATATTTGCTCCATCACGCCTGGCGAATTTCTCGCTCAAATCGAAAGATTTTCAACTCCAGCTTCTAGAGTGAAGCTTAGTCTGTTCGCCTCCGTTTGCGTCTTTCCATTAACTTTGTATGCATTCGTGCAGCCTCTAAATTCCGTTTCACGTTATAGTTGAACATGCTGTAAGGATGGCAATGTTGGTCGGCCTGTCGCACTCAGCCTCAAGCATTAGGATGACAAGGGGCTCTATGGTAAAGTAGTCACCGGTGGCTCTCAAATCCCCTGTTGGGAGCAGTATGGTCGGGGCTTTTAGACTCTTAGTCTTGTTTAATGGTTGTTTTATTGTATTTCCATTGTGTTTTTCTATCTATTGGTTTGATGATGTGTCTCTTTAAGGGTCTAACCCCAAGAGGTTCCTACTTCACACCATATCAGGTGCACTCGATTGGTTTTTAGATTCTGGCATATCATTGGTCTGTTTTGATGTGGCCATCTTGTGTGTACCCTTTTTATAAATTGTTTGCTTGGTTCTAACTATGCAACCCTGACGAAGGCCAAGTCAGACAAAATTATTGTTTTCCAAGTGTTTTCTTGAATTTCCTCCTTTATGTTACTCCTCATTATTCAAGCACCTTGGTAGAGCAGCGAAGTTGCGACAGATTTCGTTTCATCAAATACAAACCTCGTAAGTTTTAGTTTTTCTGTACTCAGCATGACGTGACTGACAGGCCTATTTAGACCATGCCTCACATTGTGTCACGATGAGTGACTGACAGGCCTTTTTAAACTTGCCTCACATTGTGTCACGATGAGTGACTGACAGGCCTATTTAAACTTGCCTCACATTGTGTCACGATGAGTGACTGACAGGCCTATTTAAACTTGCCTCACATTGTGTCACGATGAGTGACTGACAGGCCTATTTAAACTTGCCTCACATTGTGTCACGATGAGTGACTGACAGGCCTATTTAAACTTGCCTCACATTGTGTCACGATGAGTGACTGACAGGCCTATTTAAACTTGCCTCACATTGTGTCACGATGAGTGACTGACAGGCCTATTTAAACTTGCCTCACATTGTGTCACGGTGACGTGACTGACAGGCCTATTTAAACTTGCCTCACACTGTGTCCTCCGAAGTGTAAATGGTGCATGTCCTCACATTGCGCTGACGATGTTGACATCATTGAGGCCTAGTATGAACCCGACTTCTTTCCTCTTCTTGCAGTGACTTCGGTGACATCCCAGCACCACAAAACAAACTCAGACCAAAACAAGGTCAAGCAGCGTTCGACATCCTTCAAACACACAGCCAACTCTCAGTAGACCGCAGAGGCTGCACAACAGTGAGCCCTTGTCTGAAAGAGAGGTGTGTCCCAGAGGGGTCTCCAAAAGCCTCCTAACCAATACCTATAAACAATGAGAGGACACTAGGAAGAGAGAGGCGGAGAACAGCACCTGCTCGCCGAGCTGCTCCCCGGTAAGCCGATAGCACCAGGCAGCAGTCGGCAGTGCCACACATGGGAATAGGGATCTCACACTACACCCACATGACTCCTCAACAACAATAGACATCTAGGACTAGAGGCTGCTGCTCCCCTTCCAGAATGTTTTATTTTTCCATTGCTGAATGAAAAGTCCTCTAAAAAAAAACAACTAAAAAAACAACAGCATTTAGACCATGATGCAAACTTAAAATCTTAGTACCAGTCTATACTATTTAAACCATGTGACACTAAAACTCTCCACTGAAACCAGGACTAATGTACATTGACACCATGTGACACTAAAACTAACCATTGAAACCAGGACTAATGTACACTGACACCATGTGACACTAAAACTAACCACTGGAGACTATGCTAACGACAGTCTCCCCAAGCTTATGTGTCATTCAGACTCCGGGCAGCAAAGCTACCAAACGGTCAAGCATGGCCAGCGTGGCCAACACCTTCAAGTGTCGCTTGATGTGCGTTAATCAGTGCTGTTATGAGACTGTTACCATAAATATAGAGAGTGTGAGGAAATGTTTGAGCTCAGCTCAGCGTCAATTTGAAGCTGCGCTCGTCAGCCACGCCAGGATCCGCTGACCTGCACGCCCCCGTCACGGAGCGCCGTGTGTCAGGCACGCGTCTGCGCTGTAGCTCCATGGCGCCGACTTCCATTGAAAATGACTGTCGCTTTGCCGCAAGTAGTCTGAGCGCCCTATTAGGTGGGGTGGCAGCACCACTAGGCAGAGTCGACTATCTGACGCCATTTATGGAGATGACTCACTCCACGTCCGAGGAAAACACTTCGGTGAGAAACCAATATCATGGAACAATAATAGGTGATGTCATGTAGCACAGAGTCTTGGCAGCGGTGTATTTCAGGGCACGCCCCTTTCACGCCTACTCGTGAGCTGCACCCTGAGAGGAGTTGCTAATGAGAGTGAATACTTGTGTGCGGCACTATTTACCGCTAGCCCTGTGCCAGAGAGAGAACCCTTTGTCTAGTGACACTATCGCAGCCTGAAGGCAGCATGGGCCACAGAGAAAGTGCTGCACGCTCGCTACCTGTATGAGGGCCAGAACTTTGTCTTGTACGATGGTCGGAGGGTTGGTTTTGGGGGAAATGATTTTGACCAGCACGCCGTCGATGAAATCTCTGTTGGCCACCTGGATGTGGAACCTGTGACCGCAGTTCTTCACACACGTCTCCAACACCTGCAGAAAGAGGGAGAGAGAGGGAGAGAGAGAGAGAGAGAGAGAGAGACAGAGAGAGAGAGCGAGTCAGAGAGACCATTTGCTATTGACAGAAAAAGCTTGCTAGCATAATGTTAGCTTTCTGGTTCACTGTCACTGGCACCAGTCAAGTGACAGGTGGTTATCAAGTAGTTGCTAAGGTAGCGCAGAGGGACTATAATGAAAGTCAGCAGTGAGCAAAGCATAAATAATGTATTGCTATTTATAAAACGGATAGTCCCGGTCCTTGACTATGATTGGCTGAGCTGCGTTAGAAGCCGTTGTCAAATACATGATAAACACACACCTGTGACAACTGTTTCATCACCGTTCTAAATTAATTTGCTGACTACATAGTGTAGACGCGCTACATAATATCCTGCCATAGTATCAGGAAGCTAACGTTATGCTAGCAGGCATAATGGTTGCTAGCGTCCCATTGGCGCAGCTTGTAATGTGTCATCAAAGATAGTAGATAAGAAAAGATAATGCACTCAAAGCAGCGCCAATGGGGTGAAAATGGAATCGTTCTTGTCTCCTAAGCAGGCGGGACCTTTACACTGGCACTATCGTTAGCACTGTGAGATCGCTGGACAAGTCTCAAACAAACTTGTTTTTCGCTGGATCTACCAAATGTCGATTTAGCGTAAACATTTTCAGAACATCTTCAATTTGTATGGGAAGGTCCAATATTAACTTTGATTTCAATGGTAAAGAAAATAATAGCCACATATGACCAAAACCTCTACATTTTTTTGTGCGAGGGGGAAGTCGAAAGCTTAAGGGGGAGGTCTTAGCTTACATTTCCTGAAATGCCGCAGTGAATTATCACCAATAGGAATTCAGTGGCTCTCGATGTTAATACAAGAGTATGAGTGTGCCATTAGTGATTGGCTGGATCCATATGACCTCATAAATGGAGCTGATATTTAGCCTGTGGTTTGATGGGCAGCACATGTCACCCTGTCAGAAAGTTCCCATTAACCTGGCCATTAACTGGTATTAGTCATTCCCTCTATTAGTCACAGCCTGTGGAAAACCTACTAATGGCATGTATTGTGTATTTTTCCTATCCCTAACCCTGTTCACCTATGACAAAATGTTCTGACATTCTTTCAAGGATGATAAATGTGGAGAGATGAATAAATTGTGTTGAATATGTCTGTGCCCTTGGTTTGATGTCATTCTAGCCAGATCTACCTCACAGTGCAATGTATTACAGTTTCCGGTTCAGTTTGCTTCTAGCAAATCTACTTGAGAGAGAGGAAATGTAACTCTTGAAAATATTTGCTACTAGTAAACATTGGCAAACATTATGTCCAATGCTTGGTAGTGTGTCGGCCTTTGATAACGTTAGCTGGTTTCAGTCATAAAGGTCAACAGCCGACACTAACGTTTGGAAGCTAATGTTAGCGCCAACGCTAGTTAACAATCAGATGTTGTGTTCGACACGTTGGACTATGGGGTAGTCTAGGGGGACCAACTGACATCAAACACAGTGGAAAACAACTGACATATTTAACACAACTGTCCATTGCTGACATAATTATAAGATAAAAATGAAAAAAAAAGTTTAAAAAAATATTAATTCATTTCTTTTATTTCACAGGTACAAGCAAAAGATCAGCAAACTGTTTGAACAAATTCTTGCCCTTTGCTTGACTGTGGAGATCTGTTCTATTATGAATGCATCTAATAGAGGAGTGTCTGGAGAGGTCTACAGAACATCACAGACCTAAAGGGGAAGAACAACACAGCCACCATCGCTGCCTCGCTACCGGACGAACTCAACACGTTCTATGCCCCGGTTCGAGGTCGACTACAGGCAGAGAGGAGGGGAGCACGCATAATCGAAGCCTCAAATCCTCATCAAAAAGAACCCTGAACAGTTACTTCCACCGAGCAAACAGACTATTAAATGAGACACTGAAAAAGATCACAACACACACACACACACACACACACAAACACAAAAACACCTTAGTGTCTCTATGCACACACACACACCATATAAGCACACCAAATTCTATGTAATTATATTGTATTGTACACTGTAAATATATTGTACCTCGTGCATACTACACGGTTGAGGAGCGAAGGGAAACTACCATCTCACGTTTTCTGAATGTATGTACATTTTTAAAACTGTGACGATAAAAGAATCTTGAATCTTGAATCTGCTCATTGTTTACACATGTTATACACTGTCTAACACGGCGTCCTGAGGTTTGTTACTGGCTGCAAAGCTTTCATCCATCTTCGCTTTCTCTGTATCAGTGGTTCTCTGCCTTTTTGACATATGACCCCTAAAAACAGAGGAATGCCTTTTCACAACCCCCCATCCACTGACCTGCCCCAAAGCAGTCAAGCATAGACAGAATTCTGACCTTTAATACAAAATAATACTTTTTATTTTCCCTTTTCAGGATATTTGCACTTGATTAATTATTGGAGGAGGACTTTAGACTTAAAATATCCATGATTTCACAATACAAAAAAAAGGACCAAAGTTTATAAACATGACGATTTATTTGTATATTTCTTCACTATAATATGATACTAATAATCTTGTGCACCCCCCACTCTATATGATCTTGTTAATGGGACAGAGACATACAGTCTAGATGAAGACATACAGTCTTGATGAAGACATACAGTAGGTTATTAGCCTCTGTGATGCCGCATATATCCATGCTGTTTATTCCTCTTGTTGGAAGAGAAAAGCCTTTATTCTCTTAAGTGCGTCTCCTGTGCAGAAGTACTGTAGTAATGAGAGCCTTATAGTTTGACCTTCTCCTCTGTAATGATGTGGTGGTTGACAGGAGATGACAGGCAGGCCAGTGTAGGGCATTAGAGCCCAGTAGAATCTAATAACACAGCCCTGTGTTTATTTATTTTAACCTTTAATTTACCCAGGGTAGATTCTGCCCAGCTTCACTCTCACACAGTTCCACACATTCACACCTGGGAGCTGCCCAGTACAACCACAGTCTGACCCTGTTGACCACTAGGAGCTGCCCGGTACAACCACAGTCTGACACTGTTGACCACTAGGAGCTGCCCAGTACAACCACAGTCTGACACTGTTGACCACTAGGAGCTGCCCAGTACAACCACAGTCTGACACTGTTGGCCACTAGGAGCTGCCCAGTACAACCAGTCTCACACTGATGACCACTGAGCAGCTCCACTGGAGCAGTTTGAGTGCCTTGCCCAAGACAACATATTGGACTTACCAAAAAAAATATTATTTTAGACATATCAGAATTTTTAAACCAAACGAAAATCGAAAGTAATACTTTTCTGTCATCAGGGCCATGGCCGAATTATGCCACTAAGGGGCCCCAGGGCAAGAAAGTCCTATGACCCCCCCCCCCATGCTCTCCCAGGAAGAAAAAAAGAACTGCTCTGGAATACTAATTTCTAGAGCCTTTTGATAAAGGATATCTGAATGAATGAATGACCTTTATTTATATAGCACCCTTCACAGCACGAATGCACAGAGTGCTTTACAGCATAACATATACAAATCATAAATAAATAAATGTCAACAACAACAGACAGCAGTTAAAACAGTGAACCAAATAAAATAAAATAAAAGAATTAAATAAAATCATCAGTCAATAACTAAAAACTATAGGAACAGTGAAGACAAATGGATGTCTATATATGACCAAAAGCCTGTCTGAACATATGTGTTTTGAACGGTTTTTTAAAAGATGTTTCTGAGGGGGCAGTTCACAGGTCCAGGGGGAGGGCATTCCACACAGGGCATCCACCTCGAAAGCTCGATCACCCCTTGTTTTAAGCCTGGAACTGGGGACCACCAGGAGGTGCTGATCGGCAGATCTGAGTGAGCGGCTGTTGGTGTAGGGACGGATGAGTTCAGTGATGTAAATGGGGGCCTACACTGCATAGAGGTTCGGCCTATAGAGGGGGCGCGGGCATGGCCTTTGTTCAGGTCATCAGGGTCTAGTCGCTATGAGGAGGTTACCACTCGTAAAATATGAATAATTCTGGCAAGTGTTCCTCTGGCATGACTTTTTGGTTAAATTATTGAAAGTTCAATTTCATATTTAAAGTTCTTTTTAGGGCACCCTTTCAGCCGGGAAATAGACGCCAGAAATATCTTTGATTTAAAATGTCATTGCAGTTTCTTAATCTGACACAGGCACTCAGGGACCTGAGACAAAAAGGACAGGTTCAGCTTCCCTGAGCCACCAACCCCCACCCTCCCCCCTCCTATACACAGGGCTGCTGCTTGCCCCTAAAGGACCTGCCCATGTAACCTTAATATGGTTAGTCAGTCAGTCATTCAGTCAGTCATTCAGTCAGTCAGTCAGTCAGTCAGTCAGTCAGTCAGTCAGTCAGTCATTCAGTCAGTCATTCAGTCAGTCAGTCAGTCAGTCAGTCAGTCACTACTCACTCACTCACTCACTCACTCACTCACTCACTCACTCACTCACTCACTCACTCACTGACATACTAGGCTTATAGCTCAATGGATAGAGAACTTGGTGTTTTGAGCATGGCACTAAAACTGCCAGGGTTAGGGATTTGATTCCTACTGGGGCCACCCATACTGAGAAACATATGCAGTAATTTCGTTGTAAAGTGCTTTGAGTAGCTCTTGTACTGGTGCAGTCATTATTAAAAAGGACAAGCAGCACTCACTAGTTGCGCATGAAAACACATATTTCCTTCAGAATAAGTGATTGCCCTTCGGCAGTGTTGTGCACGATGTTAACCCATAAAACATTTCTCACTTTGGAGATTGAACATTAAAATTAAGATATAACATTGAACATTGAACATTGAACATTGAACATTAAAATCTTCGACCATTTCAAATGATAGTCATGTGTTTAGTCATGTCAATCAGACAAGCTAATTTAGCCATGGCCTCCAGAGAGATGGGAACAGAGTGGGAGGACAACTTGGTGCAAGGTGAGACTTCTCTCCAACCCAATGTCTTTTCTCTACATAATTAAACTAATCAAATTAACTGGGAATGGGAATTTGCATATCTAGGTTATGTCTCGCCAAGATCCTTCGGGAGAATTAAAAACGCCCTCTGACAGGAAAACACCTCAATGTCTTTCTTTAATTGCAATGATTTCCCCAATGTTTTGTGTCAGGAGGGGTTTGCCTTAAGCAGTGGGTTAGACAGATGTGATAATACAACGTGGATCACATCATAGTAGTCCACTACAGTCCATTTAGCTGACCTCACATGACATCAACTGAAGTATACAATAACTACTTTATTAGATAGACTAGCCTATTCATGAAAATGGATTTCTGCTACAAACAGTGAATCAGTTGGTCACGGTATGCTAAATAATAAAGGTTTACCCACATCAATGTAGTAAGTTACTGTTAAACTGAACATTAGAATCGGCAAAACAAGTAAGTAAGGTCAGTATTATCGTGTTCGATGCCGGGCCTGGCAGTTGCTGTATCTCAGAATTGGCCAACCTCCTGGGATTTTCACACAGTGTCTGGCCAAGAATAGTACAACACATGAAAAACACCCAGTCCACGACAGTCCTGTGGGCAAAACCAGTTTGTTGATGAAAAACGTTGAAGGAGAATGGGAAAGATCATGGAAGCTAACACACAGGCCACAAATGGGTAGATGACATTCATGAACCAACACCCCTAAGAAATATTTTCAACACCTTATACCACAAAGACACAATATTAGGTATGGTGTGCCTAATGATATACTTAAAGCTATATATATTATAGTTTGCCTATTGTATACATCATAGTATGTAGTGTTAGAATTATGAAAGTTAAACAAAAAGGTTTATTTTCAAGGAAATAAAACAAATCCTGGTTCAAATAATATGGTTCTGAACATTTGTCATTTCAACGTTATATTGGTGGTTGCTCACCTAACAGAATGGTGATCAATAACTGGAGTTCAAAGTTAAGTTAAGTTAAAATAGTGGCTGAGTAAAGCCATAGGCATGTCTCTCAAGATTCATGATAGCAGTTTATCATGTACCAGTTTTATGGCCTCTGTGGTGCCTTTCACAAGCCTGACCAGTTTAAGAGCTTTGTCTCGCCCCCATGACTGTTTTGATTGACAGCCTAGTGTGATTGATACACTAGAGTCATACAGCGGAACCCACAAGCACTGTTTACTGGCTCTGTACACCGAATTTGACTTTGTGGTCTGACTTTTTTATTTCATATAATGAAAACAAAAGCAAGCGTAACTTTTGTTACTGCAACTATTCCTCCGGGGACCAATTACATTGCGGAATGCACCTCTCTATCTGTAAACAATTAGCAAGGTTATCCTGACACACAGAGAAAGGGATACATAGGACTCCTTGGCTACTTCCATCACCAGCTCTGGAAAAGTAAGCAGACCTGGGACTATACAAAATGAATGGAGTCAGACGTAAAATTGCTTATATCAGTGAGAGTAGAGCCTGATATTTAAGCAGTTGATTGTTATTGCACATGTCAGTTTAGTAAATTACGTGAATTACGTGGCATTGAGTTTTCAGTGAGGACAGAGCCTCCTACTCATTTTACCTGCTTATTGCCCTCTTAGCATATCTAGCCCCTTTGGGTTCGCAGCTAACTGCAGCTAACCAAATTTGCAAGAGTTAAACGTTTTGCGCATACTTTAAAAGAGTGGGATTCAATTGTGAACACAGAATAGGTCATCAAGCTGAGTCAGATCCACTCTGGGGTGAAAGCCGGGGACGTTTTCCTTCGTCTCAGTCATGCTCTGCTCTGCTGCTGGTGGAGGAGGACGCGTTGTGATAACTAGGTAACGGATCCGTCATGGATCGGCCAGTTTCGCCAGTATTGGCCCGAGATAATAAATATGTGTGTAGTATCTTGATCCTAGTATATTGTTCATATACTTGCATAGCTATACTGCCTTGTTGGTGAGAGTATTGTGCCATGTGCTGTTGACAAAGTAACCGCAGTTGTGCCCCGAGAGTGTACTGTTGGATTGAGCCAGTTTTGACGTGGAATAAAGCAAGCATGTTATAAGTTATGGACAGACCTCGTTATTCATGTATTTAAGTATATAAACATCCAGGATATCACAATGTGTAAGTACTAGTTAACTAGTAGAAAACCGGTCTCACAGATTGAAATGAATTTTTATTTATTTTATATTAAAAAAAAAGGTTTACAGTGCAGCACCAAAGTATTATTTAAAAAATGGCAACAAAAGGAGATGTATTGTGACTATATTCCATATAGTGAATTCAATTTTATGTCATGCTGATTCAATAAAAGCACATATGAGGGGAATAAGCAACAGTGCTGGGGCTCAACAGAGCGTTGTGCATTTGCATATTTATTTGGTCCCATTCAACAAAGCTACGGAGGTATGGAGGCCAATTTTCTCTCTTGTTTGCTCTGGTGAATGGACGGTCCAGATCAATTCCTTTTCCTCGTCTGCTTTCATGTTCTCTTCATCTCCGTTCTCCTCAGTTTCCTCTCATCACAGGCTGCTGTGATTGTGCTTCGCTTACGTTTGATATGCCGGTTGGTCTTTAGGCCACACTGAGAAAGGAGACTCTTTCTATGATTTTAATCGTTTGATTGGCCCTCTGG
>OMKL01142111.1:0-10408 GCA_900302295.1 Parasudis fraserbrunneri | reverse complement strand
TTGCTGGACTACAGTGGGTCTAGAACCGAGAACCGCCTATGTCAGGGGCTGGGGGGCGGGATTATTGAGACCACCAGCGTAACTAGATCGCCATTTTTAAAACCACCGATCAGTAGAGCAAGAGTACAGTAGCTATTGTCTCGCATAACTACTTTGTATCACTACTACTTTCAAAAACTTCAACGTGAAAAATGGAGGTGAAATCAAAGCAGCAGTGGTCCGTGGAGGAGATTAACTGCCTCCTCGCATTGCGGTCCTCGGAGGAGGTTCAAAATAAGCTCAAGAGAGCATCGAGAACAAAGCCCGTCTTCGAGCAGATACAGCGCGAGATGTCTGCGGCGGGGTACGATGGAACCGTCGAGCAAATCATAAACAAACTAAAGAAATTAAAGAAGGACTACTGGGACCAGAAGAAGGACCTTGGCCAAAGTGACAATGTCGGTCAGCCATGGCAAAATCCACATTTCAGTCCTGGGTGAGAGACCGGTGTGCCAGATCACCGGGGCCTTGAACTCGGCAACAGCAACGTTCAAGGCGATAGTGGATAATACACTATTGCAAAGTTCGACTGATCATGGTAAGTTATTTTTCAGATGTTTCGTTCTTGTTGACCGCTAGCTATGTATTTATTAGCCAATTAGCTAGCTAGCTGTTGGCCAGCTCGCATTAACGTACCCAAGCAAGCATAGCTACGAATTTCTATCTACTAATTTCTCACAGCAATAACATGATCGTAGCATCTAGAAATTCATAGCTATGTGCTTGGGTAATGTTTGCTGACCTGCAGCTAGCTAGCTAGCCTTGGTAACAATGGCTATCGTTAGCATGCGACCTTCATTGGCTCGCCTACCAACGCAACCTAGCATTTGGCTTCACAAAAGGCTAACACTGTTCGCACGTTTTTGTTGTCGTTTATAGAATTGTCTACCATCGACAACCTCGAGCCCTACGCAGAGCTATCGCCGCCACGGGACCGCAGCTCAGCCACACCGTTTCCTCACACCCATCTCACCGCCACAAGCTTGTGCTGGGAATGTAGTACTTTTGTCACATCAGATGCTATGCAAACATTGAGATGAATTTGTATTACCATCAGTCTCTGCCATGTTGTTATTTTTCTTCACCTACCACTGTGGCATTTAGCTGGACATTCAATTATTTTTGTCTGGCACCTATGAATCCATGGGGAGAGCCTTAGAAATACTAACAAATGCACAAATTCCAATGTAGCTGACAGTAGAAATGTGTGATACAGAATAGAGCCCTAATCCCCATCAAATCAAATTGCCTAGATAAAGAACAGTCATTGAAATGAAAAAAGTAGTTAAATGTAAATGTACCTGCTACAGGCTATATTTGATCAGCATTTGGCAGGAGCATACTCTTCATCCCCTGCCAGAAACATGTATTGCAATGGCACGGCTATACAACGAAGATCTGTGTTAATTGTTATTGTTCTTGTACACAGGAAAAAGGAGGCGAGAGAACACTGAGGCGATGCTGCAGTATCTTGAGAGGGCCGATGAGCGGTTCCTGCAGCACAGCGAGAAGCTGAACGACACCCTGATGAGGAAGTTGGAATCGGACTCAGGACGTTTGTTTGGGCTGACGGGGCGCATGGTGGCGGCGAATGAGGCTCAATGTCGCAACTGAGCCCGCAACCACACCTAAAGTCTTGAGCAACATGTTCAACGCATGGCACTCGTACACTTTACACTGTTTTTTATTTTTATTTTATTTTAAAAATCTTTGCCACACGGAGATTCTGCATGAACCGTAGATAGCTGGAATCCGGAACAAATGTGTCCCACAAGCGGTGAGATCGTGGGTGTGCCCAGACAACAGACCACCTCCGCCTCGCTATCCGCCGCAAAACTACCTGTAAAGATAGAAATCGGTGGATCATTCATTTATTAGATTTGTTTAACTGCAGTGTGATTGATACCAGTGTAGCCGATGCTACATAGCTAGCTATAGCGACCAAGCTTACAACAATGCCGGCTAACATTAACATCTTGTGTTCAGTGTTAATACGAATTAAAACATGTTAGATAATTTCCGTTCTTCTCAAACGTGATCACCGTCCATTGCAACACAGACGCGCAGCATCTACGCCTTCGATCATGCGTACTTTGGTGTCAAAGTAGGTTTGCAAAGCCATGAACAGTTGCCAAGATATGATATCATTCGCCATTGTTGCTGTTGTGTTTGCAGTTGGCCCAAGTGCTTCTTCTTCTTTTTGTTGTTGACTCTCCCTGCTGCTGGTGCTGCTGGGAAAAGCGGAGACACAGACCGTGACGTAATGACATGGCTCTCTAGCCCCTAGTAGCCCGTAGGAAAAGCAAACTGGTTCATGGAAGGTTCGCAGTTGAAACAACTGCAAACTAGCACCAGCCCAGAACCAGAACTTGGTTCACGTTGGTGGAAAATGGGTAACAGACTCTCACAAACATCATTCCGTTCTATTCCACTCATTACAGTAATGTAATGAAATTACATGAAGGATCTGAAGTTCGTGTCACTATCCATTCATTTAACCATATCCATGTGGACGTCTGTTTGCAAACCAGAGCACGGACTGAAGCACCCTATAAACATGTGTATGGCACTGAACACAACACACCCATCAGCCAGGCTGGGCAGGGTTGGCGCTTGATTTCACCAGAGCAGTAACTTTTTTGACTAAGGCACCCCTGAAAATATGTTTCTCCCCCATGGCACCCCAGCTTCAAAAAGAGAAAAAAAAATGTTGCATGTTTTGCAATTTTTCAGAGGTGAAGCTATTGACAACACACCATACTTTTGCTTGTAGTGTATTTAAAATTGATAAATGAGTCGCAACATTTTCAGAAATAAAATTCCATTGAACAAATTGATACATATCCTGGTCCTTATGAGCAAATAAGAATTTCAATGAAAATAATGAATACAATAGATAAAATATTGTAGCGTCCCGGAGTAGACGTTGCGGAATGGACGTGGTGAGAAGTCTTGGGACAAATGACTCTTCATTTATTGTGTTCCTACAGTGTTATATAACCTGATTAGTTTACAGTTATAACTAAAACGTTATAGTTGAGTAAACATCTACTGTTGTAGAGAAGCAAAGTTAATCTTCTTGTGGAATAAGACAAGTGCATGTGTTTTGACCGTGAGTCAGAGTGAGCGTTGGATTAGTCGGATTCAGCCAGTTTTTGACAGGTTGGGTAACTGAACACAGTTACCTTGTACCATCTAGTACATACAGCTGATAAAGATATACTGCTAAGTATGTCATTTTCTAGTTGTGACATTCTTCTAAACTAAGAGCCCAGCTCGCCACAATATGAAGAACATTAAAAATTTAAATCATAATCAATGAATCATTTAGCAGAGTTGAAAATACACTGGCATAGGCTATGACGGTAATGAAAAATAACAACGTGTGTGTCTGAGAGCAGAGAGAGAGGGAAAGAGAATAAGAGATTGTGAAACAACTTGTGTGACGTGCTTTCCATCTCTCTCTCTCTCTCTCTCTCTCTCTCTCTCTCTCTCTCTCTCACACTGACAGCACTCTTTGAGCAGCAGGGACATTCGTCTCCAGAAGGCAAAAGGCACCCCCACCCCCAAGTGGCTGATGCATGCTACATTTTCACATTTTCTTTTCTTTTATTCCATTTGTTTCCCTCACGTTACACACACCACCCCTCCTGGTCCCTACCACCTGTGATAAATATATATTTTCCCTTTTTTCCCCTTTTTTTTTTTTTGGAGCAGCGCTAGTTTAGTGTTCAGTGACACAAGATGAAGTCAATTCAAACAGGTGCCGCTCAGTCCAGTCTGTCAGAGCCAGGACTATCTCCACGCTTCGTTTAACGCTGTGCCAGACACGTGATAGTTGTCATGATTCAGACACGGCGGAGAAGGAATGCGTCGCGGGCAGCAGCACACAAGCGGCAGCTACAGAGAGTTGGATATTCATGCCACGATGAAAACTTTTATCAGTGTCACCCCGGAAAGCAACAACACAGTGTTATGACTGCAGTAGCCTACAAGGTAGAATACGCTTTATATGTTTATTATTATGTGCTGCCGCCGTGCAGTAAATGGGCATGATTTATCAACTGCTCAGTTCAACTAGATAATTATAATATGTTATAATTATAATTATGATAATTATGAGATTATTATGTTTCTTTACACACGTGGATTACTTATGAACTGATAATTATGTTCCTTTACACACATGTATTACTTATGCACTGGAAAACCAGAATGAGGTAACACCTTACAGTTTTAGTTTACCTAACGTTACCGGAGGCTATATCCTGTTATGCAATCATTAGGCCCCTAGCCCCTAGGCCCCATTAGGCCCCAGCTTGACACGCGTTCAGAACTTTTGATAAATTAAGCCCTATATCCTACAATTGCCTAGTATGCCTTTTTATTTATATACTCATACACTTATTATTTGCTTTTGATGTGGTATAAAATTTAAGGCTGCATGTCTATGTTTGAATATTTGGGTCTGAATGAAATTGAACTTGGTTAAATAGCTAGTAGTGGGGTCTATTATTTCCCGGTGGTTCTGGATCAGTATACCAGGCCGAGGCTAACTGTTGTCTTGGTTAGTCGATGAATTGAATCTCTATACAGTTGTGATGGTTGTGGTGTGGTGTGTGGTGGTTAACTTTGTCTGTCAATTCGGGTGGCACTGGCTCTTTGTCAGAGCCAATTGTAGCTCTCGTGATATTTATTGATTATAAGAAATTAAGAAATTCATTAGGAAACCATTCTAACATATACAAATTTGTCTGTGACAGGGGTCATTTTAGGGGTGAAATGCGTATACAAATACATTTTATTCAAGCATAAAAACATGCTGAGATGGCATGATATGTGTTTCTCATTGTTTAACATGTCCTCCATATGTCTCAATGTTCAGATTCAAGGATAATTTTCTCCCAAGATTTTTAGAAGTGGAAATGTACGTTTCTGGTAGAATGTTTGACAAGGTGTTGACTCACCAAAACCACAAGAGTTCCTTCTGCATAGACTCATGAATGTGCAACAACAACAACAACAACAACAAAAAATCATTGTAATCTGCCTGATACTTTTCCAGATTTGCCGTGAACAGATCCTCACACGCTTTGCTTTGTGGAGGTAAAAATGTCAGTGTTTCAATGGAGGGTGCCATACTACAATCACAGATCATGCCTGTGAGCGTTGTTCCTCTTTTAAGCATGGCTGCACCAAAACGTCTATTATCCTCTTTGGCTGTTAGCAAGCATCAGTTGCTACCAAATTTTAAAGCTGAGCAGCTACAGTATGTCAGCCACCAAATGTTACAGCTAACCCTAGTTAGTATTAATCAAAGATGGTCTTTAGCTAGTGTCAGCTGCAACATTTGGTCACTGATACTAACTCTAGTTTTTGGTAGCCAACGTAAGCACTAATACTAGCTAACAGTACAAGAGGATGTGTTAAATGCTTTGCATTGTGGGGTAGATTAGGAGGACTGAGTGACATCATTAATGGAGGCAGCCACTATCAATCAGGGCCCCAGTCAAGAGCTTCACAGTGCGGCCGAAAGGCGGAGCTTATCGGGCCTCCTCTCACACAACTCTTAATGAGTAGGTCAAATTAAGATCAGTGGTACAGAAATTACATATGGACAGTCCTTGCATATTGGAAAATCTGAAGAACATGCGGAGTCTCCTTAAATAACCAGTAAGAGCGGAGGATGATGTCAAAGAAGTTTGATATGGATTGAATCGGGCTTGCCGTGTGAGAATTGTGTTGCCATATTAGAATGGGAGACCATCTAATACACTTCATGTACAACACAGCATATCTTTTGTGCAATCTGGCAACCCAGAAAGAAAGCGATTCGCGCAAATCTCTCTCCACCTACAGATTTCACTCTCTCTAGATCGATTTGTGGAGTTAATGGCTCAGTCCCATCGTAATACACATATGTATAGCTGGTTAAGGACTGGGGGAGCTTGGCTGAGTTCCTGTCCTTGAAGCATTTGCAACTGAAAAGTAAGTAACCTACAATTGGAACATCCACCGCCTACCCCCCACCTCAAGCGTGTTCATGCGATAGCTTGGGCCTGCAACGTCAGCGCCCACAAACCACGATCTCTGCCGTTTCACTGCCATTTCGAAAGCATTCTAAGTGGACGGGGAGCAAAGAAATACGCTTCTTCCAGGTTTTATATAGTTCAGTGCCATCAATACAGTCCCCCATTACTCTACCTTTCCTGTGAACAAATTCAATATCAGATGTCTTCCACACAATTCAATGGGGTTTTAAGGTATGGGGTGGCCACTGCTTCAGAATACTCTTCAGCCGGCTGTGAAACTCACCTGAGTGGTGAGAGAGATCTGTATGAGGAAACAGACGAGGCAGAACAGGAACAGGTAGAGTTCTCTACGCCAAGGTCTGCGCAACTCCACTGGGAATATGTCACTCAGAGAGGAGATGAGTGTCTCCAGACCTGCAAACTGAGACAGGGAGAGAGAAACAGACAAACAGTTGTTGATCAAAGAAAAAAAAAATTGCGGTGCACATTCATGATTTTGGTCACCTCGTGACCTGTGCCGGTAAGGCTGGGCGGTATGGCCTAAAATCAGTATCATGGTATTATTTTTGGTTGGCTGGGTAACGGTATGATATCACGGTATTGTCATCTGGGTTTTTAGTCTGAGCGTCATTGAGGCTGTTGTGGAGCTCAGCTACCACTTCCTTGGTGTCAGCTGATGGGGGGGATGCATACGGCGCATATTATGGCGGAGGGAGGGAAGGATCTTGCGGTGAGTTTCAAGCTTTACCAGTGTGTCCAGACCCAGCAGAATGAGCATGATGAAGAAGCAGACAGACCAAAGCTGAGGAAGAGGCATCATGGCTGCTGCCTGAGGGAATGCTATGAATGCCAAGCCAGGGCCTGGATGGACACAACAGGCAGTAAAGGATGGGTTAGAGACAATACAGAATAGAATAGAAAAAATTACTTTCTCTATAACAACAGGTCATGTTTCCGATAATTTAAAGGCCACTCAGGGCAGTATTTGCATTATAGGCTAAGGTAATGCTATGAATCAAGCAGGCATTGAAGAGGGACTTCGTAAAATTGATTTTTCTTTAATGTTGGGAGGCAGTGCTTAGTCTACAGCAGAGGAGGACAACCATGTCTTTTCGATCGACCAGACCAGGCAAGGGGCCTAGGAGATCGCTGGACGAGTTGGACAACCCAGACAAAGACATCCATCATTTTGTCAGTCATCCAATCACACTCAAGTTTGCTGGTTTAAACTTTAATCTCAGCGAATCCTTGTCCGGGGTGGCTCTTTGGCCCGCCTGCTTTTTTGCCTGCTTTCACTGGGTGAAAATGACGCATGCTAAGCAGTGCGTCATAAACAGCCCTGAGACTAGCATGCAGGTATCAGCCAGGTGTGTAGGCTACCCTCTTACAAAATGTAAAAGACTGTTAAACCAGCATAATAAAATTGGTAGGCCATTGGACAAGACAGCGACTTCCCATTCTATACAGAATAAGAAAAGGTTGATTTTTTCGTCATATTGAACATGAATATGATGCACGTTCCTTCTGCTTAGCCAGTGGATTTCTGAGTAATAATGCCACAATAACCGTCTTTCGTGCGCTGAAAGACGGTTGCCACCCGTCCCGTATGGTTAGCTAAATGTTGTTTCCTTTATGAATCAACACCTAACGCCATTTGTTCTGTATTACTTAAGTGAGGCTGCGTAGCCGACAGACGAGACGTCTGGAAAAAAGTGAGAGGAGCGCAGCGCTCGCTCTCTCTCTGCTGAGCTCACCTCTCTCGACCAAGTCCCTGTCTCTGAAACACTGTGTTGTTCCTTATGCAGGAATCATAACTGCTTTAATCATAAATCATTACTAGAGAGCAAATGGTTGCAAAAGAGTACGAGGCATACCTCTCTCTTGTTGGCTGTTGCGCAATTGCGCGCGGGGGCATTTTAAAAGGGCTTTTCCCTCAAGTCAGAAGGAATATTCATGGCTTGACAATGCGACAGATCATTGGTAGACATAAAAGCTAGCACCCGTCCTCCTTTCAGACATCACCTGGATCGGACATGTCATGAGACTAGACTTGTCTGTCAGATGTTTTTATTCGATGTTTGGAAGGTGTGTATGTTAGGTGTGCTCTTATTGTGGCATTATTACTAATTATATTAGTAATAAACTAATAATATTAAATCCATTGGCTGAGCAGAAGGATATTTTGGCTAGAATCAAATGCTTGGACTAATTTTTACTTCTGAAATAAGAGAATATGCCTACATATTTTGTGTTGTACAATGCATGACTTCTTAAATGTCAAATAAACATCTTCATCACTGAGAATTTATATTGTTTCCTTAATCTTGAATTTGAAAACCAAGTAGCCACAATTTGATTTGTAGAATATTTTGCAATGGGCTGATACACAGGGGTCTAATAAGTAAGTGGAGCAAGTGCCATTAGTAATTTAAAGGTCCCATCATTTATGTTTTTTTTGTTTCATAATATCAACATGCCTATGGTTTCCCCCCAGATAGTCAGAATTGACACATTATTGTTAATATCAAAATTCTGGTGAAAAACTATTCTATGTTTTCTATGTATTTCTATGTATTCTAACTAGCCAGCCAATGATGATACTTAAAAGTGTGGTGATTTTCACTCTGCCTGCTTGGCTGGCGAGGGTTGATCTCTCCAGCCTTGGAAAAGGGCCAAAGTAGATCTCATGCCCAAAAAGGTTGCCCACCCCTGTGTATCATTTAAGTGATACACAAATCTCATACTCAACACTCATGAGAGCTTCTGGGTTTCTCAGATTAGTGATAAACCTACAACAATCTCTGCTGTGCCAAATATTGCCATTTCATAGATGTGTCTGATCAATGGTTGATTGCCGTCTACCCACAGATGACACACCTGCATTGGGTCCACCCCACGTCATAGAATAGTTTATTATGGTGGGTGCAAGCACAACTCAAACACACACAGTCATTCACACACACACACATTCACACAAACACACACACACACACTTAATAGTGTGTGATATATGTGACTTCGATGTGACTATGTGATTCGTGATCTATGTGAGCAAACTGTGCACCGAATTTCCCCACGGGATAATAAAGTATTTCAATTCAATTCAATTCAACACACACACACACACTTTGTTGAAAAATGACACAAATTCTAAAGTACAGAAGAGGAAAACAATGGGGGGGGGGTGGAAGTTTATCACATTGCACTCCATATTGTCACACAATAATATGAGAAATGAAATTACAATGACTGAAGACTAGTCCAGTGGCTAAGGCACATAATTGTGCACTTTGTGATAAAAGCATCACATTTTCATACACACTTAGGGCAGATCTTTGGTATTTATTTTTTTTTATCAATCTGTGGTGTCCTCGTAGCTAAAAACATTTCTAAAAACCTCCCTCAAGTGTGTGCAATATGTGATGCTTTTAATCACAAAGTGCACAATTACCCTAATAAGCGCTCTTAGCTGGATAGGTAAAAGAAATTAAAAAGGAAAAACCTTAACAATCTATGACTGAGGAGGGAGGAATAGACAGGCAAAGACGAGCAGAGAGGAGAGACGCCCTTCACCCCTCTCTGCCTGCACACTGTGAAAGCACTTGACTCAAGAGGTGAGCAAAAAAACATCTTGTGTCTGTGTTTCATGGTGAAGCCTTTCGCTGGCACAAAGACAGCTTTCAGAGCTACAGAGAATACTTTTACAGTGTCACTTGAAGGGTCCGGGTAGCAGAGTATTCCATTATATCGCCGTCATCTTGGTTGTAGCTAATAGATGTTGTGATTGTAATCAAATGGCCACTGACCACTGTTTATGACAATTTGCCACCTTAATGCCTATAACGCCACATGAGAATACTATGTGTTCTGTGTAGAAAAAGAGTTTATCTTCAACAGATCTAATTCAATACCAACTTTTAAAATTATCATGTCAGATAAAGAATATTTGACATGAAATTGTATGCATCGTAGCCTAAAAATAGATACACATATTTTCTGGTCACTTACAAATATTTATTTTTCCTCAAGGGGTATCTTGAACAAAGCTGACAACATAGCAAATTACACTGTAACAGCAGCTTAATTCATTTTATTTATCCTTTATGTAGGAAGGTCTCTTCTTCCAGTGAGTCCTGGTCAATCACTAGTAAATTCCAGTTCCATTTGATTAATCAATATGCGCGCGTGTGTGTATGTAACATGGACAATAAAGTCAATTTCTCACCTCCTAAGGTGCAATGTCCAAATCAAGTGAAGGACATTCAAACTGTGTAGAGTTCACTAGCAGCATGTTTAACAATAGGCTCAGTCTTTTCTGGCCCGTTGGTTCTGGACAC
>OMKL01142021.1:0-12146 GCA_900302295.1 Parasudis fraserbrunneri | reverse complement strand
GGGGCCTGGTGAAACTGCACCGAACATCAATAATACGCCCATACATACACACACCAGGTGTTTGCAATTAATTGGGTAGAAGAAGAAGGTGATGCTGATGGCAGATGGAGATGGAGAGAAGAAGAGAACCCAAAGAAGGAAGTGGAAGAAGATATCTTTGGAGGATCACCAACATCAATTTGCATTGAGAAAACTTCCAAAACTGAACAATGTACAAAAACGGAGGAAGAGATGGGAGAAAAATAAGGGTAGAGGTTTCTCCCGTGATGGTTGTAAGATTTTCTGTGGCAGCTTTTCACACAGCAAGACTTCAAAACCATCTTTTAACCTGAAAACCCACCTGTCAACACAGACAAGCCGTGTCTCCATCCAATTGCAAAGCGACTTTTAAGCGAACTTTTGAAATGTCGCAAAGAATAGTATGTGAATTTGGTGCATTTCCATGAGTTGGGTTGAGGCGAATAAACGTTCTACCTGAACAAACAGAAAAAAAACATCCTTTTAAAAAAACTAAGCTTGGCTGTATACAATTGACTAGTTATTCTGTGTCAGCCCATATAAGACCATATGTCTTGCTTTCCGAAGCAAGATGAAGACAGAGGCCAATATGCTGATGCATGAACCAACATGTGTTTCATAAGAATGACTGGGAGCAACTGTAATAGGGGTGATGTAATTTTCATATGATTATGCCATGAGATCATGAGATATAGGCATGATATGTTACATCCCTGTGGTTTATATGGCTATAACAATATTACAATGAACGTATTACATTTGCTCCATTTTGAGCTACAACAGCAGCTGCACATTTGACAGTTCTCCCCAGCGCAGTTGTGATGGGAGATCGTTTACAGACAGCCTTTTGCTGCATAATTTCAGAAAGTTTTAAACCCAGTTGAGTTCTCGTGCAATGGAATCGGACCAAACAGCCGAGCAGTCACGGAAGCCTTCATCCTGTACGTCATTATTTATTCGACAAATGTGTTTCAATCACCTATTTAGCGCATAAACGTTTTATCGACATTTCCAAAATCACTGCCTCAAAGCGAGCGCGAAAACTATTTTTGAGAAATTGAGGAAGTTCTATTGAATTTTGCCGTTTTTCTAATGAGATACTTCAAAATGCGCGTTCAAGTACTTGGATGGAAACACGGCTACAGTCAATTGGAGTGAACTCTCTACATCCCTCTATATCCCTCTGCATCCCTCTGCATCCCTCTACATCCCCCAGTGATCCCTCTGGCTTGCCCTGAAATGTGACATCAGTTTCCCAAGCCCTCCTGCATGATGTGCACAGTCCATTCTGTTACTCCCTGAACTTAACCTACCCTGGCCTGCACAAATCATAGAAGCCGTGGGGAAACACCTTATCAAAATGATTCCAATCATGACCCCAAAAAGACTTGTCAATATCAGCGCAGTCACGCCTAAAAGGTATCCAGCTGAGTTTTTGGCTACTAGTTGATGAAATTGGCGCTATAGAGCACAGCAGGAGAAAAGGGGTCGCCGGGACATTGTGTATGACGTGTTCTTCCAGCACGCGCAGGAGGATGCACATGCACGCGCAGGAGGATGCACATGCACGCGCAGGAGGATGCACATGCACGCGCAGGAGGATGCACATGCACGCGCACGAGGATGCACGTGCACGCCACGAGCACGGGGTGGGTGTAGAATACAAAAAGAGCGCGCTGGAGGCGGTGTAAGCATGGCCTTGTGCTTCAAATTGATTGGTCTATACGATCTCCCTCTTGCCTATTTGAGTGGAAATGTGACTATAAACAAAAACTTATTGTTGGATACCTTTAACTTGGAATAATATCAAATCAATCACTGTGTTTCCCCTCGAGCTTTTGCAGTAGTGGGGGTTGGAGTAAAGTAGCTTCTGGGACCTCTCCCAGTCTCCTTCCCATTATCACTTCCAGTATCCCTTAGATCTGAAAATACAGCCATTGTTAAGATACTTAAATAATAACTTCTGCCCCCATTGTACTGCAATTGTCCTATATTTGTTTGTCCTATATTATATTTTTCCAGCAATGGGGATAATTCAGCAGCAGTGGCAGGAAGGGGGGGGGGTTCACTGCAGCTGAATAAATGTGGAGAAAAGGCTGACGGTCCAAAGTACTCTGCTCCAAACTAGTTGTTCTCAACTGGTGTGAATGATGTGCCTTGGGACATATAAAGAACATGACGGTCAAGCAAAATTATAAAACTCACTGTCGACACAGACGACCCTCTCCTGCAAAATCACGACAACCACTGTATGAAATGCCAGTGTCATGACGCCGAAAATGTTTCGCGTAGGGACGGAAATGTCACTACCCTGCTACACCTTGACTGGTATGTTTCAGTAAGGGCTGTTGCAAAATTGAACACACTAGCCTGCATTTGAATGGGGTCTGATAGAAACGGCGCAGAAACGGCGCAGATATGGCAGCAAAATGGCACCACCAGGACGGTTCCAGAAATACTGAAGTTCTGTCCTTGCTTCGTACATAACAAAGGTTTGACAACAATTGAACAGAGGCTCGTCTCACCTGACTCGCAGACAATGGACCCTGGCTTGAGCTCCAGCATCATGGTGATGGTAGCGATGTCTGTGGTGTAAAGGATTTGCGTGCGGTGTGGCAGGTTGAGGGTCCACAGCTCTGGGGTCGGATGCAGCACATGGACCCAGCCACCTTTGCTGCAGGTGACCTTTGAGCCATAGCGCTGACCAATCAGGTCGGTGGAATGGCGGATGACTCCATATTTTGTCTGTGTCTGTGCGCCCTGCTGCACTTTCACAGGCATCATGGAATCATGGCCCAGGTAAATAATGGCAATGTCCCCATTCTCTATGAGATCTGAATACTCCACAAAACTCATGGCAAGATGGCAAACCCTGTGGACCAATAAGAGAAGGGGAGGGGTTAGGCTGACACTCAATCTCAGTTGTACATGACAGGTGACAAAAATCAACATTGAATGTCAAGCATGAGCAACAGCTACCAAGGTCTAGGATAGGATATGAGAGAAATCTGTGCCATCCATGTTGACGCGGTGTACAAATGTCTACAATTCTGAGAAGCATCCGAATTATTCTGTACCAGCGCACGCAGCTCTGCGATGGACTGTGGTACCAGCAGCAATGAAATGAGGTGGCACGCGCACCGATAATTGTTGTGATTCAAAATTAGCACCATTCAAAACTGAAGTCCAACTGTCATTTCTCACTTTACTTCTGAAGTGGAGGACCGAATCAATTGACTGCTTCAACAGAAAACTGCCACAACCATGTCGGATAACGTGAATATGGAGAAAGTGTAAGTGAAGTGATGCAACGTTGACAGTTAATCAAAACTAACATGAAATAGTAACGTTATTCAATAGAATCGAGTTATTATTTTCGACTGACTAATTAACGTCGGCGCTAGCTAACGTAACGTTAAGTTAACGTTACATTTGTTTGGGTAACGTTAACGTTGTAATTTAGCTAAAGTTGACTAACGTTGTCGTGGGCCTAAATTTAACATGCTTTCAAGCACATATTTTACAGTTAATGCCAAGGTCGCGGTGCAAAACGTTAGACAAACATAACGATCTAACGAACGTTTATCGTCAACGGAGCTAGCTAGCTATTCGGTAACTTCACGTTCGAATTTTGGACACATGCTAATGAACCTAGCTAGCTCACGTTAGCCTTACATTAACCAGCAAGTTAAGCCAGAGACGGCGGAACGTCAACCTAACGTACCTTTTCCAAAATAGCGTTATGTACCCAACAAGATAAAACAAATATCAATGATAGATAGCGTAGTCAGTAAATGGCTGTCTTGATTATGCGCATGGATAGCATCCATTCATTTAGAGACTCGAGTATACTCTTCACTGCAGCCACACGTGGTCTTGTTTTGAGGAAGTTGAGACAGGTCAAAGGCTGCGCACAGTACGCAGCTCAAAGGCTGCGCCAGTAACGTTGTTTCGCGTCGTTTGCTATGCAAAGAGGATGGGCAGATGGTTTGTAAATCTGTGATGTACTGCTAATTCAGCAATTTTTAAATGCGTAAAGGGGTGCACGTTTCTGGCTCCAAATGATGACGTATGGTCTAACAGAAAGATTTTCATTATACCGTATTCTGCAGTAAAAAAAAATCTTTATTTTAAAATGGAATTGGAAAGGAGTTATTTCTATTTATTAATAAAAAATGAATCTGTCATCACAACTTTCACAAGGACGGCACAAGAAGCAGCTATTCTAATTCCATGCGCTGTTTAATTCACGGCTCTGATTTAATTGCCTCTGAAATATAATGCAGTTTTTATGCAGTGCACCCAGGCCAAAAAGCCCCCCCAACTAGATCTCAACGCGTCCAATTGAATGAATGGACTACAAATACTAGCCAATGGGAGACGAGGTCGCCTACTATAAAGTACGATCTCGAGGCATTCTTCTCACCATTCAGAGCCACTAGAAAACTGGTGGTGGGTGCGCTCCTCGGCCGAAAAAATAGGGATCTTTGTATCTACCCCTGGTAGTAGTAGTAGTCATCCTCAGATTCGACGACAACAGGTAAGATACTCGTTTTTATGGATTTTTTTTTTCTATACATAAACATAATCCTTGTTTGGGTTTTAATAACTGATACAAAACGTAGTAGCTATTCATAGTATTCGATCACAGACATCTTGGTCGCAAAAATAGGTGACTGTAATCAAATAGCAGGTGATTATCATTAAATGACAAGCATTAATTAAATGCTCATCATCACTAAATGATGACTTGTGGCATTGCGCTATACAGTACATTGTATGGCAAAACACGTCATGAGTATAGTATGAATACAAGACAGTTAGAATATGAATGGCCATCCTTGGATTGGTCTGCTTCATTACAAGAAATTTTAATCTAACATAACATTATTTTAACAGATGATGAAAATGATCTTAAGAGATAATACCATTTTTGGCCTATGCTAATTGTGCATGCCCAAACACACTGCTGCTGCTGCTATCGTTTTATTGTTTAGATTTGGGTGGATGTATATCTCATAATTTGATTTAATTTAGTTTTTGATTATTTCTCATAATTCAGACATGTAAGCTGCATTCCAACACTCTTGCGCTCTCAAATGTAGGCATATTGTCAATTCTCTGTGATCTGTCTGTTTGCTTTGTTGGTTGCTCACCCGTTTTTTTTTTCCTCGACTCCATCCTACGTGCAGGGATCAGCCATGCCTTTCGGTAACACCCACAACCAGATGAAGATGAAATATGCCTCCGACCAGGAGTACCCAGACCTCAGCCAACACAATAATCATATGGCCAAGGTCATAACTCCTGCTATATACGAACGGCTGAGGAGCAAACAGACACCCAGTGGATTTACTCTGGATGATGTCATTCAAACCGGGGTTGATAACCCAGGTAAAAATCCAAGCCATCTGTTCTGCTTCACCGATTGCGATTTAATAGCTAGAGTAGGCGTCCGGTAATGCTGCTTTAATGTGTTCCAGAGAGGGATTCCTATTTGCACTGCGACCTTGCTAAATAGGATATAAATATCTAGGCTTAACCTATAAAAAGCTTTATCAGTTGAGCATCCTCATTCTATATTCTTATCAAATCAACATGCCATAGCTGCATGCTAAATGACACGCCCACCGACAAGGATTGTCACCTTCAGGTATCTTCTATCTTCTATCTTCTATCTAACTCCTCTGAGGAGAATCCAGGTGACTCTGATAGTGCCTCTACACATAGTGAGGCAGGCAGCCTCCCCTCACCCTGTAGAATGTCTTTCTGTCGTTTAGCTCTGAAACTATGGCCAAACTGACACTCAAGAGGCTGTCAGCCGAGGATGAGTACCCGGAGCTAAGTCAGCACAACAACCACATGGCCAAGGTCCTGACCCCGGACATGTACAGGGAGCTGAGAGAGCGAGCAACCCCGAGTGGCTTCACCATAGACGGTGTCATTCAGACAGGGGTTGATAATCCTGGTACTGTGCTGTATAGTCTCACGCTGAGCCCGGCTCAGTTTTTGTAAAGGCTCAAATTCAACAGTGTTTGAAACGGTCAGTGAGGTTGTTTGGTTCTGTCCATGACGACCTACCCCGGTGTCTCCTTATCTGACCCTCCCGTGGTTTGTGTCCAGGCCATCCCTTCATCATGACCGTGGGATGTGTGGCCGGAGACGAGGAGACATACGAGGTCTTCAAAGAGCTGCTGGACCCCGTGATTCAGGACAGACACGGCGGATACAAACCCTCAGACAAGCACAAGACTGACCTCAACCCAGCCCACCTGAAGGTACCAGAGTGCTCTTGAATTGGATTAGCTGGCTCATAGGAGTCTTTTGACCTAGTCGAATGCCTGTGGTGGAAGGTAATTACTGTACTTATTTTTACTCAAGTACTGTACTTGGGTACAATTCTGAGGTATGTGTACTCATTTTATTGAATTGAATTGAATTGAATTGAAATACTTTATTATCCTGTGGGGAAATTCGGTAAAATCCTATATAATATTTTAGGGAACTTTGTACTTTTACTCCACAACATTTCAAGGAAATACTGTACTTTTTACTCCACTACATTCATCTGAAACCATGAGTTACTAGTTACTTTGGAAAAAAAAGACTTTGCATAGAAAACATGGCAAAAAAGATGATCTTTCAATTTTGAAGCACGCCAACTTCAAGAGGATGTAATCAGAGCCTGGACCACCTACCACTTTAACATAACCTTTAGGGGTTCAAGGACTCAATGCTCTGAAGCACTGGAATACCCAAACTTCGTATAGAATGTACTTTTAGTTTTGATACTTAAAGATTCAGTACAATGAAAATCTTGTTTTTCAATCTCACTGCATTTTTTAACAGAAGGTATGTTGATGTAACATTACCCAAAATGTTAGAACTGTTGTTGTGAAAATGATGACTAAATCCCTTTGATCTATATCCCCCTGGATATCAACAAAATCAAACCATTTCAGATATCATATCTGCTTCCCTGAAGAGATTGCATAATCTGCTTGGGTTATCCCGATTGGCCCATCAGTCAGTCTGTCAGTTGTCAGTAGTTGTAAAGGATATCAGCTAGTTAGTCCACAAACAAGTAATGAAACTAGTTTGCTACAATGTAGTTAATTTTAGTGGTTCAAAAACAACCACAGCAACTGTGATCATTTATTCATCACCTGCTAGCACAAGTTAGCCCATGTTAATCTTATCCCATAGCAACCGATCATACTGGTCCCATGAATTTGTTTAAATTTGAAAGCTTCATGTATTATGATACTAACTTGACATCTCCTTTCAATGAACAGAGGGCCACGCCCCCTCAACCTACTAAGAATTGGCTGTGCTCAGAGAGGGTGCAGTAAAACGGTTATAACAACAACAAAAAAGACACTCCTTTCATTCTGACTGAATTACCATTATTGTACTGGATCTTTAAGTACATTCAATATCAAATACTCCACTCTATCAAGTAGAATTTTTGAATGGAGGACTATTGCTTTTTCCCGAGTACTATTTTAACTGGGTATTTCTACTATCACTTAAGTAGAGTAACTGTACTACTTCCACCACTGTTAAATGCAAAACAGTTTGCTCAAATGTATTTAGCAGAGACATAAACTTAAATGGGTCTCCTTCCCCAGGGGGGCGATGACCTTGACCCCAACTACGTCCTGAGCTCCCGTGTCCGAACAGGCAGGAGCATCCGTGGATTCTGCTTGCCACCACACTGCAGCCGCGGAGAGCGACGTGCCGTTGAGCAGCTCTCCATCGAAGGTAGAGCACCTACATTATCTCTGAGAGGAGAGATGATGAATGAAGGAACGACCGACTGGCTGCATTTCTATCGCACTTTTCCAGTACCGGTACTACAGAAAGCACTTTGCAATGGAACCACTGCATACATTTTTCAGTATGGGTGGCTCCAGGGGGAAACAGACCCCAAACCCTGGAGGTGTTGGTGCCGTGCTCGGAGTGCCGAGCCAGGCTCTCAAGACGTTGAGCTACACAGGACCAGATGTGTTCATCAGTTTGCCTGAACAGTAAATCATTGACAGTGGCTGAGTCATACGGCAGGAAATGTAACACTGCTGCCAGCAGCTGAATAAAACTGTTTGCAAAAAACAGAACAGAATGTGGTGGTCTCTGTCACACCACAACGCTGCAATAAACCAAGTCCAGAATCCTGGCTGTTGCATTCAATTATTTTGTAGAGGACGCCCTCTAGTGGCGGTACGTAGTGATGTAAACCGATAGCATTTTCATGTTGACCATAAACGTGGAAGTTGAAAAGTGTCATCTTCCCCTCGTGGAAGTTGTGGTCTTCACCAGACGTTTCTGTCTCTTTCCCCTGCAGCTCTGGACTCCCTCACAGGGGACCTGAAAGGCAAGTACTACGCCCTGAAGAACATGACGGATGGCGAGCAGCAACAGCTCATCGACGACCACTTCCTGTTTGACAAGCCCGTGTCTCCTCTGCTGCTGGCCTCCGGAATGGCCCGCGACTGGCCCGACGCCAGGGGGATCTGGTACGGGGCCTCTCCCCACACACACTTCTAATCGCAGGTCTTCATTTTGTCCCGGGTATAAGTCCCGTTTCTGAGCGTGATGTTTTCCCTCCCTCCAAAGGCACAACGACAACAAGACCTTCCTGGTCTGGGTGAACGAGGAGGACCACCTGCGTGTCATCTCCATGCAGAAGGGGGGCAACATGAAGGAGGTGTTCAACCGCTTCTGCAACGGACTCACCAAGGTCGGTAGGGGGGGGAGCGCCAGCCAGGGATCCACGATGGCTTCGCATCAAAATATGATTTCTGTAACTTTAACATTTCCTTAAAAATGCAGTGCTTTATGTTGTCTATATTATTACTATACCGGAATGACCCTCGCCCCATCTCTTATCTTTTTCTTAGATCGAGTCCCTGTTCAAGGACAGGGGCCATGCATTCATGTGGAATGAGCACTTGGGCTATGTGTTGACCTGCCCCTCCAACCTGGGCACAGGCCTGCGTGGTGGAGTCCACGTCAAGTTGCCCAACATGAGCAAGCATGCCAAGTTCGAGGAGATTCTCAAGAGGCTAAGGCTCCAGAAACGTGGAACCGGTACGGATAGTTTTTGCTCCCTCGTCACAATCTGTTGTTGATCTGGTCCAAACATGGTCTGGTAGTCTAATGGAAGGCAGCACTTAGTTTTTTATATAAAGGATTCAGCTCCTAGAGTAACTCTCTTGATCATGACACTTAAAGAGTTACGATCACAATTATTTAAGATTAAAATGATTGAATATGTAGCAGTGGAACTGAATCCTTCAGATGAATAACTGTAAGTCTGTTAAAGGGGAATGCCACCCATTTTAAGAATTCACATGTTCTTCCAATGCCCCAAGACAGTTCAGTAAGTATTTGTGAACATGCACCTCTCTTAAAGCTAGAAGTCAGAGGGAGAACCATCCAATTGGTGATCTATTAACTATTTAACTTAATTTGGGCGTAAGAGCTCACACAAACATTTTATGGCCTCATAAATCAGAGCCCCATTCATTGTCTATGGCGCAGCCTCAGATTTTACATCCCAGTTACATCACCGTGGTGCATGTTCACACATACTGGGTGAACTGTCCTGGGGCACAGGGAGAAATGTGTAAATTCATAAAATGAGTGGTATTCCCCTTAAGTTTCAGATGAACAACGTTTTCAAACCCAATCTTAACATGGAATGTGTACATGGATAGTTAAGACAGTTGAGGCTGAGTACTTTTAGTTGATGCATTACATCCACACTCGACAGTCATTTGGATTGGCTTTACAACTGCAAAAACATGGGGCTTCAAAATGGGCTTGTATCGGTCTTCTCCAGGGTTCAGTTGTAGTCCTACGGACAACTTAATTAAAAACTAAATCAACTTAATTTGGATGGAAGGTTTGTAAATCACGTTAACCACCCTGGTCTCTTTGTCTAAGGTGGCGTGGACACCGCTGCTGTGGGTGGAGTGTTTGACATCTCCAACGCCGACAGACTGGGCTTCTCTGAGGTGGAGCTGGTCCAGATGGTGGTGGATGGAGTCAAACTGCTGGTGGAGATGGAGAAGAAGCTGGAGAAGGGCCAGTCAATCGAGAACCTGATCCCCGCCCAGAAGTAAACCGCCCTGATGACTTCCCCCTTCCTCCCTTCCCTCCTTCCCCCTTCCCTTCTTCCCTCCTTCCTTTCCCCTCTCCCCCTCTGTTGTCTGAATGAATGTCTGACACCGTCCTGGAATGCACTCTGTATTAAGAAGCACTTGCTATCTCACAAGGTTGTTTTATTGTGAGAGTGGATCTGAGCATAAAATAAACTGTTCTGATCCAAGTCAGTCGTTTGTTCTTTCATCCATGCAATGAGATGTTTCTTCCCGCTGTTCAGTGTAAGCACAATGTCACTTATGGTTCAGTTACTGGCAAGTCACAGAATCTGCAATTGTTTTTCATTCCTAGAATATCTATATTGTGGCACAGTATTACAAATCCTCTCTCCCTCCTACGGATCTAATAACTTCCAATGTAGGTTTTTGCCCAAAAGTAAGAATTCCTAGTTGCATGAGTCTAATGTGAGTCGTGAAAACCGATTGAGACCTCGTACATTCAACATGATCTCAGAAGATGAGATGGAGGTACTGCTTATGGAATCCGTCATAGAATTTAAAATTTGTATGAAACCTTAAATGCTGTCTAGATGTGGACTACAGTTCTCACTCCGTACCGTTTCAGAGATGCACAGTGAGGAGAGGTAATTAAAGGGTCATTGCAGATTGTGTTGTAGATGACATGTAAACAAGGGGGAGTAATACTGCCCAAGTTAAGTGCAAGTTCCTATACTACAGTTAAAAGCACTCGATGTGTTGTCGGAAATTAGTGTTTGATAAAAATCCAAACGATGCCTCGAAAGGTTTGCATAATTGTGCTGCAAAAGCACATTCAACTGGTAAATAGAGGTTGGCAGTGATACCTCAGACAAAATTGGGAGTTGTATTAAGATGCTGCACTTCTCCCCTCCCTACACAATGCATTTTAATGATTTACATTAGATGCTGCGTTCTTGGCTGCTTTGTCAATTTAGCATTAACAATTTGCATACATAATGCATGGTATTAACACAGGCCAGTCACACACATGCCCCACCCATCAAGTCCTTCTGGTTCCAGCCTCCCTGGGCAGGCTCAGAGCTGCCCATGGCCCCTGCCTGGCCCCTGCCTGGCCCCTGCCTGGCTAGCCAGGGGCAGCAGCTCATGAAGAGTTATAAACCATGGAGCACATCACTGAAGACAGCCCTCTCTGAGGAGGACCGATGACCCTCCTCACAGCAAGCCAGCAGGCAACTAGATCAGTGGTTCTCAACAGGGGCCCCGAGGCCCACAAAGGAGCCTCAGGGACTTGCCAGGGGGCCTCGAGATGAAATATAAATATAAACTAAAAATAACAGCAGTTAATGTATGAACACATTAATAGCCTTTTTACTTTCTGTAGAGGTCACGTCTACTCCAACGGAGGATTTTCGTTCTGTAAATATTTGAGTTTTGGAATACTACAACGGAAAAAAAAACTCATTTTGGAATCACTCTTACATTTTTACGAGGTCAAACGGAATAAGCTGGAATTTACTGTGTACACACGGAGCCGCGACGATGACAGGCAGGCAGGATACGTCTCCTGTGAGGGGTCCCTGGAACACCGCTATTTCTCTGGGACACGGGGGAGGCCTTGCATGGGGGCAAAGAGGCTGAGAACCATGGAATTAGACGACTTGGCATTCACTCATAAATAAACGCAGGCCATTGTGACGGGCAGACGTAAGTCACTTGACAATGTTTTGAACCAAACCCATCAAACTAAATATGTAAAACCAACACAAATACATACATTTCTAAGTACTTTTTCCCAGCACAACTCCACACATAACTGAAAAAGAGATCAACCCTCAACCTTAAACCATCGCTGGCATGAATAACCCTTCACATGCGGGAGAACACTTCACTCCCAAGTCTTTGGCGCCACACACTTGCAGCGATACGAAGATAACTCGAGCAGAGCAATTGTTTTCCATTTGAGGTAGTATAAAGTAACAGCATGAGACAAAGCATCAAGTTTACAGACACTTTAATTGAGAC
>OMKL01142016.1:0-10000 GCA_900302295.1 Parasudis fraserbrunneri | reverse complement strand
CCTGTTGAGCTACATGACCATATACATTTTGTTTGTTGGAGAATTTGTTCTATTTATCTGCTGGTTGCAAGACAAATTATCCGTTGGGTATAATAAAGCGAACTAACCTCCAATCAAAATCACACCAACCACGCACACCGCTCCCCACCATACAGATATTGTCTATGCATGTACTGGCTTGCTTGGCTCACACACATTGCTACTAATGTACCTTGCTAACGTTAGCTTGGGTAATGGACGTTGATAATGTTGATAACGGTAGCTTGGCTAACGTATGTTGCTAACGGACATTGCTAATGCGGGGTCCTGAGATGGCTAGCGATAGCGCTGTGTTGAAATTATGTGGAAGTGTGATTGACGTTGTGTAGCAGCGTGAGCTGTGATTGGTCTACTTTTGTGGGGACAGACGGACAGACAGACATACAGACAGACCCTGTTCTAGATGGCTGGCCCATTCGGTGCCACGCCGGAAAAAAGAAAGAAGCAAGGGTTAGGGTCAGTTTTGTATTCTCTATCAAGGACTCCACTGCACCCTTCAACATTAATGAATGAATGAACACCAATCGATCGTTGTGACCAGCCACTCCCCATTCAACACTGTGGTGAAAAGCTATAGTACCTGGAATCACAGGTAGGCTCCACCATGGGACCACAGGCTTCATATACTTTAGGACTGTCACAGTGATGTTCTGTAGACAAACAACATGGATATTTCATGGCACTGTTCATAAATAGTGAATATTGGATACTTTTTTTTGTATTGCTCTTTTATCTTTGTTATTTTCTTTGCCTTTGTGAGGCACTTTGTAACAATATTGCAAAAGTGTCACATAAATAAAATTAACCATTATTATTATTATTATTATTATTATCATTATCATTATTATTATTATTATTAGATTTTAGTACATACTACAGAGTCCATTGGTGGAGTTCCTCCAGTCTATACACACTCCAGCTTCAGCGCAGGCATCAGCATATGTCTGCAGGCTGGTGCAGCCAATGACGTCGATGAGCATACTGCACACATCAAACTTACAAGCCACAAAGAATGGCTTGTAGGGGACCACCTTGTGACAAGCCTCAAATACACTGGAAAAGACAGGGTGTTTAGTCAGTATGGTACAGTCAGTATGAATGGTCAGTGGACACGGCATTCACACAGTAAATACACACAATTAAATACACAGCATTTTCAAACTTCTCAATGACAACACAATGACTCATCCTCGTCTTATAATTCTAGGCTGGTACACCCTAAAATGGCTGCCATAAAGTGTTTGATAATGTTGTCATAGAATGTTGTTGGTTTGAAAACTGATGAATAACAATAGCAAATGCATCATTAGGAGGAACATTCCATTGGCTGTTGCGTTGAATATTCCATCTTTTTTTTCTCATGCACCGTCCACATGTAAAATAATATCCATCACCGACACACAACATTATCAAATTATTATGGAATCCCTTTACCGAGGGGAAATTACCACGATAACCTGAAAGGCCTTTTCTATCATTCATTCATGCTCTGTGTGCCTCCCCTCTGTACCTGCTCTTGATGATATCACAGAACTTTGGTTTACAAGGGACCGTAGTAGGGGCAGGTGTGGGAGTGGGTGTGTTGCATTCTCTGTTGTTAAGGTGCCACTCATGGGCCATGTGTGGACACGATGAATCGATTCTACCACTGGGCAACCTGCAGTCATCCGTTCTGTTGTTGTCACATGTACCTAGAAGAAGAGCCCAAACAAAGCCTCAGTGAAACCATGGAATAACTAGTCTGAACTACAGGATGTTACAAGTGGGTATAACTCTCCCGTTGACCAACTCTCTCAGTCCGTATTATTATCCTCCCCATCTGCACTATTTTCCCAAAAGGCACTGGGTCCACTCCATTTCCATGCGCCGGTGCACTGCTGAACACGTAATAGCGAGGGTGGACAGAACTGCTTAAATGGTGTGGAACCTGTCAGCCAACTGCAGCAAGCATGGAATGGTCAGCGGACAAAACAAACAACAATATCGTCCTATGGGGCAAAAGCCATGTGAAAAACACAGCTCACCCAGTGTCAGACTTAGCTAAGGTACTGGACCTAAACTGTAGCAGACTGAATAAAGGGTTAGGGTTAGGGTTAGGAGAGCTGAATAAAGACAGCACCCAAACACTCAAATCTGTGCAAGAGTTATTTTAAAGCAAGCCTTTGGTCAGAGACCTTCAAGGCATGAAGACGGTCTCTGTCCGAGAGTTTGCTTTAAAAGGACTCTTGCACAGATCTGAGTGTATGGATGCTGTCTTTATTCAGCTCTCCTAATTGACAAATAATTGCCAGCATGGACATTATAATGTTCACAATATGATTTTGTGTAAGCCAGAGTGACAGCCGTCAGTTCTCTGTCTTTATCAATCTCCCCTGACTTGTTTGTGTTTGTATGGGCCATGTCACATGTCACAGGTCGTGGCTGTTGCCACTGATATTTAGTATTGAGTATCTGGGCGTATTATGGTGCTAATGTCATTCCTATCCTATATGAACTTTACATATTGTTAGTTTATCACATTACTCTCAAGCAAGGTTATTATACTGTAGTTAACTAAAACTAGGTGTGAAAAAACATTTTAGCTAACTGAAATAAAAAGAAAAAAACTAGACTTTAGAAGAAAAAAACAAAACTAACTGAAACTATACTGTGTACTTACAAAACTACTTAAAATAAAATACAAATATACAGAAAATGTCTTTAGTTTTAGTCTTTGTCAATTTGGTCAAATTTGTCAATACAGCAAGTGTGAGGAGATATTGGTGCATACGTTCATTGAGACAATTGCCTTCACAAAGTGATATTGTGTTTGTATTACAATTATATTATGATCATAAGTGTCTACATGATCTGCACATGCATTGTAAAAAAACAGCGTAGCCAGATGTATGATAATTATTGTATTTGTACGATAATTTTGCCCTCTGTACGATGTATAATCGATAATGCCAAAAGTCCCATAATGTACGATAATTTGATCATTTTGTCACACTTAGTATTAGTTGTTGTAATCAGTCTAGGCTATCTCATTTAAAAAATGTTCCTGACACTAGTCAAATATGGATCCTACGTTTGCGTTGACACATTTCTTCTCACGTACGATACTTTAACATTTCCCATCTGGCAACGACGTCCCTCACAGAAGGCCCATGATGTGGTGCTGCTGCACTGGTATATAGAGGACATCAGTACGAGCTCCACATTGGAAGTCTCTATGAACAACTGGACTCACCACACTGTCCCTCGGTGTTGCCGTTAAACTTGTCGTAGGGCAGATAGATGCTGAATATGAGACCGGAGAACATGATTTTGGCCTCGATGGCAGGGATGACGATCATTGTGTCGATACCGGTGGTGGTGATGCGGAAATCCTCGTTCTTCTGATAAGCAGGGTTCACCTGCCTGTCATTGACATAAATCTAAAACAAGAACAATGAGAAGATACAAGACCAATAAGAAGCTGTCCTACGTAAGCAATTTATGCCGCCATCTACAATGACGGCATTGAAGATATACAATAAATAGAGTAGTAAAATGTATAAGGACTCTGCAGTGAATGTTTAAATGAACCTGGTTAATGTGCACATTTCCCAGTGCAGTATGTGGGTAGAAAATGTTTACCGCAAGGCGCCGGCCACGCATCATGGCATGGTCGTGTTTTATTTGGATGAATAATTGAATCAAATCAAGATATCACCCACAAGTGTTTGGTATAATAAAGCTGTTACAGCTTTGTCGAGAACCACTCGTGCCTGTTGCAGCTTTGTCGAGAACCACTCGTGCCCGTTACAGCTTTGTCGAGAACCACTCGTGCCCGTTACAGCTTTGTCGAGAACCACTCGTGCCCGTTACAGCTTTGTCGAGAACCACTCGTGCCCGTTCGCAATGGGCCGGTTGCTTGGCCCCCGGTATTGCTGCTTGCAGCTTTCTCAAAAACCGCTCATCCAATCAACTTCACACTCGACACTGCACTTACTTGGGTCCTCAGCGATACACTCGCCAAGTCGATCAGATGAACGGTTCTCGAGAAAATCGAAGGACATACAGACAGATAGACATACAGAGACTCCTTCCATTTTGGTTCGATAGGTTAGTCCTACAGTGGGTGCGTGAGGCAACTCACTGCTCTCCGTGCATGTAGCGCATAACGCTTGCCTCTCATAATCACACATTTGATTTTAAAGGATAAACGTAATGTAACTCCATGAGGTCAGAAATATGTTAATAAGGCTCTATGATAGCAAAGTAATGGTGGCTAATATCCTCGTCTGATAATAAAACGCAGAAACACCATGCCATGAGGGCTTTCTACCCACATTTCCCATCTGGTCAAGGAATATGCACATCCAGTTAACATAGTCTACCCATTCACTGCTGAATGTACAGATTTCCCAGGAAATGTGCATAATCACTGTTTTCCCACATTCCCAACATATATATATAGTATATAAAAAACAGTTTTGGGTTCAAGGCCAAGCTAATGCCGATGTTTACAGGGTTGAAGCCCCCACATAACAATGACAACAAACATGTACTTTAATGTTAAATGTGAGGCCCATTTACCAGGTTTGTGAAGACGCCCTTGATGTCCCTCTGGGTGATAAAAATCTCATAGGTCTGGTAGTAGATCGTGAGAGACTGGGGACAGGACAGTTGATCCGGCGCTCCACAGTAGTAGTTGTCGATCACAACACTGAAATTGTATTTGGGCAGGATCTCTTTCACCAGCCAGTAGGAGCAATTACCTTGGAAACCGTAGTAGGTGCCATCGAATGTGACATAGTGGGGGTCTCCCCAACCGTAGCAGACACCTTTATACAGAAAAAGCAATTGGTGTGTTTGAGAATTCACATAGATATCAATACAAATCATGTACATTGTCTATGAGAGATCAATTCTCAAATTATTTTTTATGATACAATACACAGATATCAAGAGTTCAGACTCAGCATTTCGATAGTCACATAAATTAAAACTAGCCATTGTGTCTTCATTCCCAAGGATTTTACTCAAAATGTTTTGATGTGTCAGACTTACATTGGCATTCGTAGTGGAAGCAGCATTCAGAGTCATACACTTTAATGGAAGGATAGTTGTTTTGACACACTATAGGAACCACGGGCGGACACTCTGCGCTATTATAGTGTACATGTCCATCTTCACACGCTCCTGTGACACATTTGCTTTCCTTCCAAATTTCACCATTCTATGAAGAGAGTAGATTTTAGATTAATAGAAAACATAGTATTAGTATTACCATACCATAAAATGATAAGAGTATCCGGTAAGGACAGTAGAGTGGACAGCAACAAACAAAACAAAAAAGTGAAATACACAGTACAGACAAATAGAATGGACCTAAGGAAGAAGGCTACCTTTCTTGGAGGAGACACATCGATACACTCTTTGGGGTATTTGGTGGCGGGAGCTGGTGTTGTGGGTGTAGGGCAGTAGTAAGAGGTGATCTCTACTTTACAGCTCTCATTGCAGTAACCCACGAAACACCAACCATCATGGTCGGACACATTGTAGACTATGGAACCTAGGATGAGGATTGAGAGAGACACAGTAGTTGAAACTGATTGGTACATTGTTTAGAATTATTTACCTAAGCTGCTGACTGAGATTATGTCAGGTTCAGGGCAACCTTTATAAAACGCTTTGCTCTTTCATCAAGCAAACTCTTTCATCAAGCAAACGCGTAACGCTGTGGGTTACGGCCATGCAAACTCTAATAGTAGCAACTATAATCTATGATAAAGACAATGGAAAATTAATGCATCCTTAAAATATATGTTAAGAAATTAAAATACTAACATCTGAAAAGCTGCCATAGAAGTTATCAAACTGAATTATATTCTGTTGCAAAAACAGAACATTCATTGACACTGGTATTTGGAATGAAATGGTCATTTAAAGTATTTCAGCTGTGTCGGAAGTAAGCAAGGCTAACTACCGAGCTCTGATATATTTGCAATGTGTTCACATGCACAAGATGGGCGTCCCACGCATCCTGCGTTCCTTTTGAGTGTCGGTTGTGCGTGTCCTCAGAAATTAACGCTATGCGTCCGCAAAATGCATTTAAGCACATGAAGGGTGGGGCAGTATATCAGGATATCATTTAGTTATCATTAATTTACTCATCTCACCTTTGTTTTTTTTTATATTAGGTTAGGATTACTGGCTGCTGGGCCATACTGCATATGGCGTATTCTCTAAATTCCTTTTAAGAATCGTACATGTTAATTCACTGCCATGTGTTTTCAATTCTTTCGTGTAAGATTTGTATAGAACTTTTCCACATGGGTAACTGTTTAAACCACCTTACAACCAAACAAATACTTTGTCCTATAAGCATCTTGAGATAATATGTCAAGGACTAATGAGAAAACTTTACTTGGGGAGGTTGTAGTTCTCTACAAATATCTTTAGTGTTTGTTTGTCACATATAATCAGCAATATAATCACATATAATCAGCAACAGTTATTTTAAAATGCATGAAGTATAAAGTCAGTGAACTATAGAAACAACCATTAATCATGGAGATTATATCCAGAGGAGGCCATAATAAGTTGTAGATGACAACTGAACATTTATTGGAATGTTAATAACTTAAATAGAAAAGACTGAGAAGGTTACACTTACCAACACTGAAGTCTTTGCCATTATAATGACATGAACTGCATTTAAGAGGTTGTGTAGGTGGACCCTGTGTAGAGTGGGTGGAACCTGTATATATGGGAAATTCAGTTGTTGTGATAGGTGTAGTTGTTGGTGGAGTGGTTGTAGTAGTAGGAGTTGTAGTAGTCGAAGTTGTGGTGGTTGGAGTCGTAGTTGTAGTAGGAGTGGTTGTTGTTGTAGTGGGAGTTGTTGTTGTTGTAGTGGGAGTTGTTGTTGTAGTGGTTGGAGTCGTAGTTGTTACAGTAGGAGTGGGTGTTGGTTTGGTTGGTGTGGGTATTGGTGTGATACATTCCTTTGAACAACATTTGACATTGATCTCATAATCCAAACATTGTTGCTGAAGCCCTTGTTCTTTGTTGTAACACACAAGACCAACTTGTGGATTACAAGTTACGTCTTGTCCCAGCTGGGAGATAGAAAGTCCAGGGTACTGAACAGCTCTGCATTTAACCTCTTCTGGAGCTGAGCAGATGTGATAACCAGCAGAAATAATCTTCTTGATGGATTCATTGTCACCACCATCAGTTCCAGACGTGGCTTTACCTACATTGATCCATCCTGACCATTTACATTTAATTTCACCACTACAAGGGGTTGTGGTTGGAGTTTCCTTTGTGGTAGTAGGTGTTGTAGTTGTAGTAACAGTGGTAGTAGTTGTTGGTGGTGATGGAGTGCTTGAAGTGGTAGGAGTTGGAGTAGTCAAAGTTGTGGTGGTTGGAGTCGTAGTTGTTGTGGTAGGAGTGGTTGTTGTAGTGGGAGTGGTTGTAGTGGGAGTTGTTGAAGTGGGACTGGTTGTAGTGGGAGTTGTTGTTGTAGTGGTTGGGGTCGTAATTGTTGTGGTAGGAGTGGTCGTTGTAGTGGGAGTGGCTCTTGTTGTAGTGGGAGTGGTTGTTGCGGTGGTTGAAGGAGAAGTGGTTCTGCATTGTACATTGTCGTCACAACAGAGTACCCTGACTTGGTAGTTGAAGCACAGAGCCAGTGGGCCAGACTGGTCTTGGTTTCTGCATGTTAATCCTTTGGCCAAGTCACATTGCACCACTTGTCCCACATTCTCAATTTTGACATTAGGGAACTTCTCGGCTCTGCATTGGATCTGGCTCGGCTTATCGCATATGTTGTGTCCATCTGCTTTTATCTTCTCATAGGTTTCAGAGTCCCCCCCTGGAGTTCCAAATGTCGGGAAACTGGTATCGAACCATTGTGATAATGTGCAAGGAGTACATGTTGGGACTGGCTCTGTGGAGGCTGAGGACATAGGAGTCATTATTTACATATATGAACATTATACTGTTTAGAAGATTAGCTTAAAAATGTCTGTTAAAAAATATCACATAGTCCATGCATTAATTGCACATACTTGTTGTAAAGACAAAAGTGGTTGTCGTTGGGATTGGAGTGGTAGTAGTAGGGGTTGTAGTTGGAGTGGTTGTAGTTGTGGGTGGTGTGGTTGTTGGGCATGAGTATATCTTCCTGTCAATAGTGCCATTCTTTCCACACACCGCTGTGATGCAGTTGCCGAGCCCATCTGTTGTGTTGTAGATGGTATGGCCAGGGGGATATTTGTTCCCGTTGTATGTACACGTACAAGCTATAAGGAAATAAATATTTTCATGAGCATAATGTTAACTTACACAACTAAATATGTATTTTTATTATGAAAAAAAATCTATCCATACCTTGGGCATCATAACTGCATTTGATAGTCAATGAATTACACCGACTTCAGAAGAAAAACATAAAAGAAAACAAAAAAACAGTTTTCATCATTGAAACTGCCACACAGTACCACTATCACCAATATCTAATCTCCTGCACTGTCCGATATACTAAGCCAGGGGTTCACAATCTTTTTCATGTCAACAACCCTTACAAAGATCAACTTTGGAAAGGAAATTACTTCTTTATACTACTTTATATATTCCAGTGGGTCCGATTGACGTTCCAAGTCATCCTCATGAAGTTTTACAAAATGCAGAAGTCAAACTATCACTCATTTAGCTTGAGACCCTTTGGAACTCTTTTGGCTCTGTTCTTTAAAAATACCTGCTTGCTTGTCTCTCATTTGGCTCTTCTGTCATCACATATTGTTCTGGTGCAACACAACTGCCTAAATGGATCATTTATGAGAAGAATTGGTTTCCTAAGTTCATCAAAGAAAGCTATTCACAGAAAGGCATTCATTTCTGAGGGACTCATCACTAACAAACATACATGTAAACATCCCATCCTGAAGGAGCAGAATGCAGGGTCACGCCAAATTTTCACCCACAGCAACGACCAGCGACAGAGACGACATTCATTGCCTATGGCCTACATCGATGAGGAGCGGGTACAGGTGGAGAGAGTGGCCGTGGTGATGAAAACCCTGTATCACAAACCCCCACTCTGAAACACTGACTGCAGCTCAACTTTTGACTAGAGAGCCATCACTGTGACATGCTTCACTTCCCCCATCCGAGATTTGTTTTTAGATATGATTTAGTACAAACATGCATAACTTTCTATTCTGTGGGTAAGCTGGAGACCCCTGGGAGCACCCTAAATGTCCCCTGACCCCACTTTGCGAACCACTTTGTAAAGTATAGGCTTACCATGTCTGACAGTTTTCTGTTGTTGGTATTTTGTCACCATTATTATAGTGCTTCCCATTTTTGCTGTAGCAGCCACATTGGCCCATTGGCACACACTTCATAGAATCCTCATCGAAATAAGGTTCAGCAGGAGGACATTTTGGATAGCAACCTAACAGAAAAACAACCAACTGTTTATACAGTGATTCTGATAAAGAAGCATTGTGTATACTATACATTGTGACAGTATTCAAAACGTTCATAAACCATTAAACCATTGCTCTGTTTTAGTGAAATTGGAAAATCTCAGTGAGTTGGTAAATCCCAAATCTGCTGGACAGATGAATGATAAAGAAGATTAAAAAGATTAAAAGATACTGAATGAGGAGAATATACACAGTGACAGCATTCACACTGTTAATAAAATAAAATGAGAAATCATTGCTGTTTTCATGAAATTGGAAATTTTGCAAGCTGTGTCCCATGGTTTCAATGAGGAATGCTAACAATGCCAGCATTACATTTCATGAAAACTGAAAGACAAGATACATTTCCAACAATGTAACTTGTGTCTGGGGAAGAGCGATAAACAATTACAATTTAAAATGTCAAAATATCTCCTTAATAAGCAACTTGCTTTAAAGGTAGAATCTGTAATGTTGTCAAACAGCGACCTCTAGGCAAAAGAGCCCTGCTTGGTACTGCACTT
>OMKL01142005.1:0-12907 GCA_900302295.1 Parasudis fraserbrunneri | reverse complement strand
GTTAGCTATAGTCCAATTGTTATTTTTTGTTATTCACTCACTCACTCACTCACTCACTCACTCACTCACTCACTCACTCACTCACTCACCACTCACTCACTCACCACTCACTCACTCACTCACTCACTCACTCACTCACTCACTCACTCATTCAATCACTCACTCACTCACTCACTCACTCACTCACTCACTCACTCACTCAATCACTCAATCACTCACTCACTCACTCACTCATTGTTAGCCACTCTGCCCCCCTTCCTCACAACAGCAGTACAATAACTGTTTACATGGTAATGTAATATTGGCAAAGGACAATTGAACGTTTTAATTTAGTGTGACGTGAAAAGGACGTTTTCAGTATGGCTAAACACTAGAATATTGCAGTGGTAGGAGGTAAAATAACAACTTAAGTAACATACCAACACATCCTCCTCTCACACCATGCAGAGGTAAAACAGTATCAATATACACAATGGCAGACATTTCTCTGAACAGTAGCCTACGTATATAGTGAGGGAAGAAGTTACTGATTGACTTCAGAGGCGCACTGTATTACACGAGTTAGTCATGGCTCTTAATGAATTAAACATGGGAAGACGAGTTTCTTTTTATCTGCAGCCAAAGTGCTAAATCTGACCACTGCAACTGATACCAGCCTGTTTCAAATCCTCCCTTTGAAACTGAACGCGTAAGAGCTTCAAATGCATCGGTTTGTTCTCATTTTTTTTTATAGGGTTTGAGCCGCAGACATCGAGAGAATCACAGGATGTCTAACTCACACAGTGAACAAGTATTCTGATTATTCTTTTTCACTTTAAACAGCGGAACCATCATACTCATAGTTTTGTATTTTATAGGGCTGTGATTTCCCTTTATAATTATTTACAGTACCCTCCGCAGGAGACGAACAATGAGAATACTGTAGTTCTTCTCCAAATCAGTTCTGATCAGTGGAATAAAATGATCTCAACTGGACATCAAGGAGGGGAGTGCGAGTGCAGCTTGTCAGACCTCTACCTTTTTAACCTATTCTCTAGTGTTAAGATATTGATATTCTATTTTGGCCTATAGGAGACTATACAAAATGTGTGTGTGTGTGTGTGTGTGTGTTTTTGTTTGTGTAGTGACTCCCCCTTTGTTAGTTTGGAGTTTGTGATGTTTTGGGGGGACAAGCAGGGATGAAAGCCCAGGGTCCTGTGGCTAATGAGATACGGAGGCAGTGGGAATGATGGTTTTAATTACTGCCGAGGAGCGCTCTAAAAGGGGGGATGGCTGAAGAGCATGCTGTGTGTCGTAGGTTGGGAAGCCCAGGCCCATGCCAGTCATGCTGTGCCTGCCTGCCTTTGATGCTTCGCCTCTCTCTGCTTTTTTGCCCCCTTCCGCTTATTAGATTCTTTGCTGCACGATGCTTCACTGCACCTTTGTTCAGTCCGTTGCTTTTTTGGACAAAGAGAGGCATAACCACTGAAATCTCTTACTTAAAAAAAAAAACCAAAACTCCAGTTTCAGTGATGCAGACGGCAACTTAATCTTTTGTGGAAATGAAATCTGCAGCTCTTCTATTGTGCGGCGGCTTTTGGCGAAATCCAGCAGAGAGAGGAGATGGATTGTGTGTTTGCTTGAAGGAAACGCTATGATGAGGAGGAGCCTACACTGAATCAACACCAACCAAAACATAAATAGAAGCTGTTTCTGTATAATCATGAAAAGTAAAGTGTGGCGATTCCTCGTTTCTGCACAACCACATTTCAGGAGGGAGATCTCCAGTAGACTCCCAGGCTGGCAGTGTGAGTCCTGCCTCTCCCAGGCTGGCAGTGTGAGTCCTGACTCTCCCAGGCTGCACCCAGCAGGAGGGTGTTGCTACGCGTCTGCTCTCTGTTCCCCTGCAGCCCAGCTGTGGACCAGCCCTTTGTTGACTTTTCAAAGATCACATGGCATCCTCTCTGAGGCTGGCTCCAAGGGGGCTCTGCCTCCACAGGATGCTGCTCTGGTCACTGTGGGCCTCCTCCTTTCTCCCACTGCCCCTATATTTGAAAAAAAATATGGCTTGGAACTTGTCCCAAAACACAAGATTCATCACAATCCAGTTGCTCAGTATTTTTCCATGGTGTAAAACATTCAGATTTGTACTGTTTTCCCTCTTACTAGCACTTTGTGACAAACTAATGACAAACATTGGTTTCCCTATCCTTTTAGTGGGCAAACCTGTATCAGTTGAATTAATTTGAGACTTTTAGCCAGTGAACAGTTGGTTACACAGCTTGTCTCTATCTGGCTCTGTCTCTATCCACACATAATGTCCAACAACTTGTTAGTCCAGAGCTGAGTCAAGGTCTTTGGCTGAGGACCATTCTTGCTATCAAATTCAGAGGAAACAGTATTTGCCAAATATGAACAAACCGCAGCTTGAAGGGCAAAGTGTCCTTGATGCCCATGTTTTGAGAAGGCTTGAATAGAGTCTTTATCATGATAAAGAATGTTGGCTCTAAATATTCTTTTGGTTTAACACATACCAAATCAGCAAGCTGCAATGTGTGCTATTATCTTGATTCAGTTTTATTATTCTCATTCATTCTCATCTACCCGACCTCTGATAATCAGCGAAGATACTTCAGGCACTTTGCCACCTGTAATTTACCTTTACCCACGAAAGAGACAAAGTTATTAGAGTCATGTCATCATTTTACTTAAGTATGAGTTAAATCACAGAGTCAACATTGCCCCTCTTCCCAAAGTCATTCAATCACTTCAAAGCCTCTTCTCATCTGAAAACAGTTAATTGAATTTGACTGCATGTAAGAATGACAATTGCACCACAGAGTGGCCTCAGATGATCGAGAGGTAACGCAGAGTATTCCTCTTTAGCCCACTGTTGTTGGTCACATGTGATCAGTTCCATAAAGAGAACTGGGCCATTGCAGATTGACAGATTGATTCCACACAAGCCAGAGGATATGTTAAGATTCAAAAGGGAATCCTTTCAAGGTCCTCTGGAGTTTACTTTGATTCTGTGGTGTGTGTGGTTGTGATGACGGTCATGGTTACCCAACAGTGTTCAGTGGGGAAATGTGTGTGAAATGTGTGTACTACATCAAAATGTATCTTGTTACAAATTGCAAATACTCTTTCAAGAAATGGATCAAGATTGATTACTGGTGTTTGATTAAAATATCTTCATTTTGTATTTTCAAAATGAAGAAAGTCAGTGAAAAGTAGTGATAGCAAACTAAATCTAAATCCTTCCTACTGGCTAGAGGGCACGTACCCCTTGAATTGTTCACCACATGCCATCTTCCCTTCAAGTCCCATTGGTTCAAATGTAGCCTAACTCTTGAATAGTAAGTAATAGTCTAGCAGAGTAGCCCTGCCTGAAGCCTAGTAAGCCTAATATCTCCCTTGGTTAGGGGCTGTTCCCCTCTGGCTGACCAGTAGATGTTTGGCTTTCCATGTGGGACACCAGGGTTTGAATGCAGGTTTGTTAGGTTACTTCTGTATCCACATCCCAAGCTTAATTCAGCAGCTGAATGACAACAAAAGAAGCAGAAGATACTTGGGCTGATGCAAGCCTACATGTTCATTCATTCATTCAACCTTAATTTATTTCTCGGAAAATCATTGAGGGCAGGGACTCATTTACAATGATGACAAGTTGTAACCATGACTGCAACTGATGCATTAAATCAGTTGATGCTTTTTTCATTAAGTAGCTTATGTAACACGATTCACATAATTTAGCAAGGAAAACAATTTGGAAATTCTTATTGAAAAAAAGTCGTATTAAGTATTAAGTATCTTGTTAGAAATGACATCAAGATTTTTTCAGACCTGCAAATGACAAACCAATGACAGAATGAAAGTTATTAAATCTGTATTGTTAATATCTTAATACTTCCCATCTCTGAGAGTTATTTTGTTAGATAAATGTGTTATTGGATCCTCTTTGAGTTTGGCTGTGAATAATACTGTGCAGTGTGCACTATCCAAGCCAAGTCTGAACCTGTCCTGGTGGTTTTTGGCTTCATTAAGTCAGTTTGGATTGAATTCCAATAGGAAACATACTGTAGGTAAGGTTGTTCATTCTGCACATACTTTGAGACCCACAGACACAACAGTCCATTATAGCGTGTGTGCATGTATGTCCATGTGTATGTGCTTGAGTGCATGCATGTGTGTGTGTATGTGTGTGTGTGTGTGTGTGTGTGTGTGTGTGTGTGTGTTTTTTTTTTTGGGGGGGGGGGGCACAACACAGTGATGCGAAGCAGATTAGGTTCCACAGCAGGCAAAAGAGTAATGTAATTTTCCTAACCCGCTTACTGATATCATGGCACGATATGTCCTCAGCATTCAGAATTCACTCTTGTTCCACTTGTGCAATCAGGAGTCAGAGTTTAATGGCACCACTGTGATTAAAATAGTATGAAGGGAAGGCTCTGATCCTGCTTTGTTCTTATATGATCAAATTGGGAAGCAAGGCTGAATGGCTATGATTAGCATATGGCATACTATACATACAGCCTACCCCATGTATTAAAAAATAAATAAGTGTCATTCATGATGATGGTGATGATGATGATGATGATGATGATGATGATGATGATGACGACGACGACGACGACGACGACGATGATGATGATGATGACAATGACGATAATGATGATGGTGATGATGGTGATGATGATGGTGATGATGATAATGATGATGATGATGATGATGATGATGATGACGACGATGATGGTGCAGTGTGTACATTTTTAAACAACTAAGCCAATTACATGCCATGTTTACCAGTATTGGCTGTTCATGCTCATCAGTGTTGAACCTCAGTGTCTCGCCCAGTGAAGCCACACTGCTGAGGGTTGCTGGGCCATGCCTGAAGCCTGAAGCACATTCATCAACGTTCCAGGCAGGGGGCACCTTTCTCAGCCCCACACCGCTCAGCTTGCTGCTCTCTCTCTGTTCACTCAGCTTTTCTTCTTTTCCTTTTATTTTCCCTCTTTTTGGAGGCTTTGGCCTTTGTTGTTTGTTTTTTTTAAGATATGGTGTGGTGTTTGAAGAAAACTTTATTGCAAAAAAGGCCTTTATAGTTATATTCTGTATGTGTCTGATGCCTAATTGGAATGAAAAGTGTTATGATAAATGAAACCTATAGGACTTTAGGTGAAACTGACACATGATCATGTGTTAATTTATTTTAATTAATGTCTTCATATTGGTGTCAATATGGTTTGTCTCAGTCCTTTCCAGTGGGTTTGTTGATGCTTGTTATTTTGCCAATAGATCATTTAAACAAGTTTACCCAATGTTATGCTTATGGTAAGTCATGTTTTCTCTCACTACAAGGGATGCACTGATATATCAATATATGTTAGACTGATCAATATAACAACTGGTATACATTTGGGCTCCATAAAGCACAATGGGAATTGGTTGACTGCAGATTAGGTTAGGTTAGGTGCTGGCATTTAAAAAAAATAAATAAATAAATAATTAATTATCTGGGAGTGTTTTGCTTAATAAAACTGCCAAGTGAACAACAGAATAACAATGACAAGAACTTTTGTTTAAATAACAAACACATCTCAGTTGTATATCTCCTTTAATATACTGGCCTGTGCACTGTATTTGTTACATGGAGAGTTGCAATATAAAACATATCAGTGTATCCCTACACAACTATAAAAACATATATCAGTGTATCCCTACACAACTAAAAAACATATATCAGTGTATCCCTACACAACTAAAAAACATATATCAGTGTATCAAAACATATATCAGTGTATCCCTACACAACTAAAAAACATATATCAGTGTATCCCTACACAACTATAAAAACATATATCAGTGTATCCCTACACAACTATAAAAACATATCGGTGTATCCCTACACAACTATAAAAACATATCGGTGTATCCCTACACAACTAAAAAACATATCGGTGCATCCCTACACAACTATAAAAACATATCCACTTTACTGTAACTTTATTGTAACTGCTCGCACATCTTTCATGTCTAGTCACTTTAAATAAGGTTTGATTCCTCGTCTACTATGTATACAGCACTGATATGCCTACTCAACCCTCTTACTGTTTATAATTCTGTAAATTTTTCATTGGATTCTTTTACTGTGTTTCAAATTCTTTTTATTTTTATCCTTTTTTCTTCTTAAAAGTGTACCTACTATTTATATTTAAATGCACCTAGGGGACTGCTACTCAATTTCGTTGTTCTTTGAACGTGTTCTATGTAACAATGACAATAAAGCAAGTCTAAGTCTAAGTCTAAGTCTAAGTCTAAGTCTAAGTCTAAGTTGGTGTATCCCTAAACAACTAAAAAAAAAAAAAAAACATCACTAGCAAAAGCAGCCACAGGTTGAAGTCTCATAAAAACCCCTTGAATATAAAGTAAGGTTGAATTACAGTTGACTGTTCAAGAATAATACCCAGGCTTGCGCTGTGCCAGCTGACCAGGTTTGTTATTGATCAGGAGGTGAGCAATATAAAGGCTCGTTTTATGACTCTATTGTTCAATAGGGCTTCTGGGTTTACATTTCCAAGGGTTCAATTAGCACGTTATATGAAGTGTTTACTTGTCATTTGCATTTAACTGGCCCCTCATAACCATAAACATTTACGCACACAAACGCTATCTGATTGTCTGGCCTTTTTTTGTTGATTTGTTTTTTTCCACATGTGTTTTCCTCATCCACTTGGCACAGTCCTGCGTAGTTTGATGGGTAGAATAGCTACTTGACGCTTTGCACATGGCGCCAGCACTGCCAGGGTTAGGGGTTTGATTCTCACTGGGACCCCTCATACTGATAAAATATAGAGTCCCTCCATTATAAAGTGCTTTGTGTGCTAGTGCTAGAAAAATGCTATAGAAATGCAGTCACTCATTCATCTTGCTCACATTATTCACAAAAATTGGTTGACAGAAAAGGAGAGATCTGAAAGGGCTTCCAGCAACCATAAGGTACTAACTGTTCTTATACTCGGTATCAGTGGTGCTGTACTGTACTCTCCTCTCTTTCTCCTCCCTCTCTCTCTCTCTCTCTCTCTCTCCTCAGACAGGTAAACAGTGACTGGACTGATTCCTCTCAGACTGGTCCCTCAGGTCTGAATCTGTAATCACTCTCAGATCTCTGACATGAAAAGACTTGTGCACATCTTCCTCAAACTGTCCTCCAAGGTACCAGGTTCTGTTCCAAAGGATGAGCTGGTGAAGGGAGGAAAAAGCGGGGAAGAAAAGGGGATCAGGCGCCTAGTAATACCCACAGCACAACATTTATCATTATCATTATTATTATTATTAGTAGTAGTAGTAGTAGTAGCCTCTTTTTCTACTTTGTCACAGAATGCTTCATCCTTAAGCAACTGAATCATTCTTGTTTCATCACAAAGACAGAATGAACACTGAACAAGAAAGCAAATGATCAATTCCAGACGTAAGCTTCTCACCGTAGACCTATAGGTCACCCATACCTATTATATTGTAGACACTGGCAATATAACAGGTAGGTTCGTGTAAATCAGACTAAACATCAACCCATAGCCTAATGCTTGAAGGACAAATCTCTGACTTTGAACATACAGTCCTTCCTTAAGCCAAAATCCATATTTAACATTGTTTACAGGCCTGCACTGTCTCTCAACTACTTGTAGTAGCATAATCGGCAACATCAAAGTAAAGATGGCTATGAAAGATTAACATCAGAGTGGAATAGAGCAGGGACTTATCTACAAGTTCCTGGGCGAGGGAACTTTCTGATTCATCACATTAGGCTACATCTGGTGGTTTGATTCCAGAACAATAGAGGCCTTGTGTAGTTCTGTCTTCCAGCATGGCTGCCTGTAACATAGCAACCATTATTTTGTACATGGCAATTGAAGAGACAACGGGTGTACCAATGGTTACAGAAAGCCATACTGGACTGCCACCATCTAGTGGACATTTGTCAGATTGCAGAGTCAGGAAGCACAAGATATTTACGATCATTGCGCTAAACTAAATAGTTCTCGTGATTTTTCCACATTCAGCCGTTGATTGAAAAGGAAGTTATACATAAACATTTTAAGTGAAAAGACATTGAACTGTAAATTATAACTGCTATATACCTATGCCAGGGTATCATGTGTAAACGAGTGTAATATCGAGACAAAGTGAACCATATGCGCCACAATCCTCTCAAGTGAAACGGCGTTGATGTAAACGGAGCGGCATTTCCCCCCCTCCTCCCTATGTCAGCTGTGTTGGTTTGCCACCAGAAGATTATTGCTAAAGTGAGTGAGTTAATGATCTCTAATTAATATTCGGACGCATATATTGATATTAGAATTCATGCTTTCCGAGTTTCTTCGCTAATTAAGTTGAAAGTATGGCACCTTGTTTTTTTTTTAACTAACTACCTAGCCAATTAGCTAGCTATCCAATTAACAGCTAACGTTAGTTAGCTAATAATAGCAGTCGTGAACGTTAGTTAAACACATAGTTGCTAATGAGTTAGCTAATTGAATTGAATTGAATTGAAATACTTTATTATCCCGTTGGGAAATTCGGTAAATTAATTTTAATTAAATTAAGTTGGTATCCCTTTGACTTGGTTGAACGTTTACTAATTGGCTAACGCTAGCATTAGATGTACAAAGTATCTTGGTTAAAGTAACGCTAGCATTAACCTAAAATGTGTTTGTCTCCAGCAAGCAGTCCACGTGGACAAATAACTCGGTAACATCCATTGTTAATTTTAGCTGGTTATGCAAGTTTTTCCTCTTTTTCATTGTAACTTTGATCTGTATTAAACAGTCGATATGGTAGAATTCGAGAAAATGACAAAACAGAGCCATAACGCTAATGTTATACCATTTGAACTCCTGGCAAGTGGATTTAACATTAGACATTTAATGTTAATTGTTTAATTACCGTTACATATGTTAATATTAGATGATACAATGTTCAGCAGTGTGTTTAAGTTAATGTTACATTCCCCTTTCTCTCCAAAGCAGGACTGAAGACTGACCGAAAATGACTGGTCGTGCACGAGCAAGAGCGCGAGGCCGCGCACGCGGGCAAGAGATTGGTGCCCCTGGAGTGGTGAGGGGGAAATAGTGCATTCATTCCAATCAATAACTTTTTCTGATTTGTGAGGGTATCTATTGGACAAGTAAATTAGCATCCTGGTATTTGATTATATCCGGTATATAGCCATATACCAGAATTGCGGTGCATACAAAATTAGGCATGCCAATAATTGGCTGTGAGATGTAAGACATGTAACATTTCACTTACATAGGCTACGTTTGCAATATTAGCCAGTAGACCCTCCTGTACAAGGCCAGTCCCTAGCCATACACAGTTTGGAAGGTATATTGACAACTAGCTGTAGTCCATTTACCATCCAGTCAAAATAGGATGACTGGGAATGCACCATATCTATTATTGGTCTGATACCAATAATGAATTATAATCAATCATTTTTGTTGAGTGACCCAAACCTGATGATCTAAGTCTATTCATGAGTATTCTCATGACATGTGTTTCCATACAATGTGGCGCCATGCCACAGCTCATTGGCCACGATCGTTATTTGATTAGTCACCTGTTGTTTATGACCAAGATGTCTGCGATCAAATACTATGAATACTATGAAAGTTAAGGACTTTTAATTGGCAGTGTTGGCAGTGAAAAAGTGGTATCAGTGTATCCCTGATGATGACGATCAGTTGGATTATTTAACATGAGTTTGCAAAGCATATATCATATTGAAAAACTTTCATCTGAGTATTATGATTTTTTTTCTTCCCATACTGCCCAGTCCTACTTTATACTACCATATAATATAGTGATTCTGTCTTCATTGGTAATGGAATTTCTCTTAAAATGATATTTTGTTAGGTGTGTTTCAGATAGGGTCAGTCTGGATATTTCTTTTATAAATTCCTTATAGTAATGGAATATTAGGGGATTTTACAAATGGATTACAATGCAGGAACCTACCAGAATGTTGTTTTTGTTTGTTTTGTTTTTTACAACTACATATGGCTACACCACAGGTCCCCTGCTACTTATGTGAGACAGTGTTGAAATGTATTGTATCCTTGTTCAGTGTGATCAATATTATCCTGGGAAATTATGTCCTAAAGAAGAGTGGGAGGAACCCAGAGTACCTAATAAAACCAATACATACTGTAGATTTGGAGTTGATTTTTTTTTCTTTTTCTTTTTTTTTTTGGTTAAGAGCCCAGCTCAAGAGGTGGCACCAGTGGCTTCCCTCCCATCGGCTGAGGGTGAGCTGGTTGGTAGGGGGAGACAGAAAACCGGTCCAGGTGCCATGTCCACGGGAGGTACAGTCCTGTCCTGAGTTTACAGTTGGCTCATCAAAGTGAATTTGTTTATTTAAGGAGGGAAATTAATCTTACCATGGTAGTTGATGGACTTATAAATTCACCACCTGAACAATCTTTAACCTGCTACAGTGGCTTCCTTGTAGAGTAGATAAACTTACCAACCAGCCACAGTCACATTTTACCCGAATTTGGCTGGTGCTAATTTCCAACCCTGTTTATGTGTCCAGTTTGATTTCAGCTATAGCCCTAACATTTTTAACCGGGAGATGAGTATCTTGCAACTGATACATTTGAATTGTATTTTCTCAGCTGTGCTACAGATCTCAGCGGGTTTCCACCAGGTGAAGATCGGTGAACGAGGTGGCCGTCGCCGTGACTTCCATGATGCCGGGATCAACACCAGGCAGGCTATGGAACATGTCAAAGAGTCCAAGACCGGTCTGTTAACATTTCATGATGTCATCATCAGAAATATATATTTTGCTTTCATCAACATTTCTTGCACAGCAAATCCAGATATCTTCGTTAGAACAGAGTCAACCCACCCTCAAGTGTCAGTCTGTTGTAGAGAACCAATTTGGGAACCAAAGATTATCTTCATGTGTCATTATCTTTTGTAGAGAGCTGTTCAGTATAATTTATGACTACTTATGTTTTATGCACTTTCGCAGGTACCCATGGTTCGACCATTCAACTGAGCGCCAACTTCTTCCGCATCCTGTCCAAGCCGCAGTGGGTGCTGTACCAGTACCATGTGGACTTCAATCCCCCCATGGAATCGCGCCGCCTCCGTTCTGCCCTCCTCTATCAGCACGATGAAACGCTTGGCTCGGCACGCACTTTTGACGGAGCCCTCCTCTTCCTCCCTCACAGATTGCACAACAAGGTACTCTGTGGGTTACACTGTTGGGATACTCACATTGTTTACCACAACTACCATATTGAGAGTCACATCCCCTGCATTGAGTCTGAAGTGCCGACATGTTAACTTGACATGTTCTCTTGGGAATGTTTAGGAGACCGTACTTCACAGTGAAACCAGACATGGGGAAAAGGTCAAAATAACGGTCACTCTGACCAATGAACTGCCTCCCACTTCGCCCGTGTGCCTTCAGTTTTACAACATCATCTTTAGAAGGTCAGTTTTTCAGCAACTACAGTAAGGCATTGTTTGAGTGAGTATCATGGCGGAGACATTAAAAGGATCAGTGATTTTGCTATTAGAGTTACCTGTTGGGTTTGTGATCCGTATTCATATTGTTCGTTTCAGGGTGCTGAGAATGCTGAACATGCAGCAGATAGGACGCGACTACTACAGCCCCAACGATCCACTCAACATCCCACAGCATAGGTATGTATTTCACCGCTCAACATCCCGCAGCACAGGTCTGCATACTACAGCCCCAACGATCCGCACAACATCCCACAGCACAGGTCTGCATACTACAGCCCCAACGATCCGCACAACATCCCGCAGCACAGGTCTGCATTTCACCTCTCAACATCCCGCAGCACAGGTCTGCATTTCACCGCTCAACATCCCGCAGCACAGGTCTGCATTTCACCGGCGTTTCAGAAGAAGAATCTTCAGCTTTAGGATTGTGGCCTAGTTGACCTACTTAACCTAGCACCTATCTGCGTACATCATGGCGTACACCAACCAAAATCTTCAAATACAGTCGGGAAATTAAAGTCTTTAAATGGAGATTCTCAGGTAGATTTTCAAAAGAGCGCAAGTGGTAGCATAAACCTATGCCCAATCTATGCTTTCGTTTTTGGAATCTATTTTCAAAAGAATAAGCTATCCGGTGTGTGTATTTAGCACCCTGCAGCCAGCCAACACCTGGGGAACACTTTTAAAAGCCACCTGTGTGCACTATTAGATCATCAGCCACCACTTGAAAGAGAAGCTTCTCATCATTCTTTAATGATGTCCTGCGACGGGATAAGAGCTGAAAACGTCATAGAATCAATAAACGTTTTTGACTAGCAAACAAAACCTGCCATAATAAAGAAATAATGGGCAGAACCTTTTTCCAGAGGTTGGAAATAATGTTGAAAGTCTCATCTAGTGAAATTCTACAGCATATTTAGTTGAGTTGACATGGTCTGCCCCTGTTGTCTGGTGCTCGCATTAAACTGTATAATAACCGACGCAAGCCAAGCCGAATGGCTCAGTGCCAAGAGCAGAGCGTAAAGTGTAAATGGATTCTTGGCACGAATATGAGCACCAGAGGTCTGTTTACGCCCATGTCCCGCTGTTTGTTGTTTTGTTTTTTTATCTACCCATGTATATATACATCGTGTAAACCCTGATGTCTCACACCATGTTTCACCAGGTTGACCATCTGGCCAGGCTTCACCAGCACCATCTTCAAGTACGAGTCGAGCATCATGATGTGCACCGACGTGAGCCACAAGGTGCTGCGCAGCGAGACGGTGCTCAGCTTCATGGCCAACCTGAGGCAGCAGTGTGGGGACCAGCGCTTCCCCGAGGCCTGCACCAAAGAGCTGATCGGCCTCATCGTCCTCACCAAGTGAGACCCGCGTTGGAATCG
>OMKL01141966.1:0-11410 GCA_900302295.1 Parasudis fraserbrunneri | reverse complement strand
CTCTATAGACGTACCTAGATGTATTTGGCCACTTTTACATTTTAAATACTTAAATGCTTTCTAAATACTGCTTCCAAAGTGGCATACACTTGATTACTCTTGCTATTATAAATCTTCTTATTAAAGGGGCAGTTCACCCAAGATTAAAAAAAAACCCAACAACAACATATTTTCGCCCTTACACGGAGTGCTATCTATCCATCCAGTGTGATTCGCTTACTTTTGGAGATATCTGCTGTAGAGATATCTGCTGTAGAGGTATCTGCCGTTGCTCCAATACAATGGAGCTGAATGGCACTCGGCTTGTGGCGCTCAAAGCACAAAAAAATATATACTTTTGAAAAAAGTACTCAAGATAATCCACAGACCTTGTTGTGAGCAGTTTCATGTAGGAACTATTTTATACCAAACAACCCCCCCATGATAATGAATGGGGGTGTAGTTTGGTAGAAAATAGTTCCTACATGAAACTGCTTTTACACCGTTTGTCGTAGAGAGCTGGGGGACGGCTTGTTGGACTCAGGAAAGGGTCACATGTCAATAAACTAAGTCCCACCCCCTTTTCCTGATCAGTCTATCTTTGATCCCTCAGAGCTATTAGAGAGTTGGGGGGGACGGCTTGTTGGAAATGTTAACAGCTACCTGTTGATTACAGCTCGGCTTTGTTCACCAACTTTACATTCTAGTTCACACCTTCTGTCTCCCTGACGATCGCCGGTAAACATATGCACGGAGCCCAACGAGAGGCCATTAATAACATTTAATGAGGCACGACTGACTCTGAACGCAACAAAATGAAAACAGAGGACTGGATTGATCTCCTCTGGGTGTGAAGTGAATATAAAATCGGCGTGGGCTCCTCGGTGCGGGGACAGGGTACCGGAGAGAAAGACAGATGCTCTTGATGAGAACATTTTACGCCTCCCTTTAATCCTCTTACGTGTTTATTGAACGGCATAAAGGGGCTCAAATCTCCACAGCGTTCACTCTAAAAAGAAAAGTCCCCCTTTCTGAAACCGTGCCGGAGACGAGCTGGTGATAAAACACGATTTAGGTTCGTACCGGTGGAGGGTGGTGGGTCTGCTCACCCGGGGGGGGTCTGGAGACGCCCAGGGGGTCCTTGTGGGAGTTCCAGGGGGTCCCCAGTGAAACAGGGCCAACAGCCCAATGAGAGAATATGTAAAAGTGACTATTCTGATCATAGGGTTCAATTTCTCGACTGTTTTCTCAGCGACAGAATTCTGGACTAAATAATATCCAACAACAAAAAATCTTCTCAGATGGAGGGGGGCCCCTGAGACTACATCTAATCAAACGGGGGCCCAGAGCTTAATTTGTATCCATGCGGGGGTCCTTGACGTGAAACAGACTGAGAAGTGCTGGTGTAGGGAACTCCTCTGTGCAGGGAACATCATTACATTTTCCTTTTGTTTTGTGTCTTTTCTTCTTTCTTTTTTCCCCTACAGGTTTAAGCCTATAGGCAGCGGATATGTGTGCTGTGTGACTGACTGCTGTAGTACTGCAGGGATCATTCCCTTACAAAAGAAAAAGTATCATGGTATTTTGATGGTATTTTCAGTTTTACCTTGATACCGGCTATTGTATAAATAATGTACCATGGTACTGGTGTGATAAAAAATCACCATGGTACAACTTTCGCACTTAAATAATACCATGGTATAAGCTGATTAAAACCATGATACCGCTGGTAATATCATGGTATTCCTACTACATAGAGACCAAAACATTTCCCAGTTGTCCGTTTGCAAAAATACCTGCCTGGCAACTCACCAGTCTAGATTTCTATCTGTTGAACAGAGGTGTTCGCCTACCACACTTTCCTTATCCTGATGTAACGAGGCTGAAGCCACATCGTAGTAGCCCCTTGGAGTGAACTCACTCCTAAAGTTAAATACCCCCCACTTCGCCACCTGAATTGGATCCTTTTCAGGTGGCGGACTGGATAAGACCGTGGTATTTAACATACGCGGTCACGTGGTGCTGGTGAGCGGAGGGTTGGCAGTTCACGGCCAAGGTCCGTGACAAGTGCCTGAGTGCAAAGTGCCTGTCAGTAGTAAGTGGCCACTTCACTGAGAGATACACAATACAGATTGAACCTGTTATACTGACACAGATCCATATAGATCAAATCGTTGATCTGTGGTGAAAGTAAGCTCCTTGTGGGGGCTTTTAAAGACGTGTTTGGACTGTATTTAATATGTATTCATCTGTGTCTGTCTGCCCTGGATATGCATGCTTCATCTCTATTTGCCTCTACACCCGTCTCTTCCTCTGGCGTCCTGCACACTCATCTATCATCCCAATCAACATTAGAGACCAGGGAGAGGTACACACACACACACACACACATTTCTCTGATGATCTAGCGTATCTATCACCCTCGTTGCTGAAACATATAAGACAGTATGTTCACAGTCTATCTACTTCCCCTAAGCAGTAGCCTGTATTCACAGGGGATCCATTTCCTACAGCCCAGTGGGTAGAGCATGGCACTAACGAGCCCAGGGTTAGGGGTTCCATTCCCTGTGTAGCTCAATGGGGAGAGAATGGCACTGACACTGCCAGGGTTAGGGGTTCCATTCCCTGTGTAGTTCAATGGCACTAACACTGTCAGGGTTAGGGGTTTGATTCCAAAGGGGCCAGCAGCCACATTAAAATATATGCATTCGTAGTCCTGTAAGGCTCTTTGGATAAAAGTTCAAATAACATGTATGTCCATGTACGCTGCTTTTCCTGCTGTATTCAAAGGCCAAGGAAAGAAGTGTTGGAGCATTTAACCTTTTCATCCTGTTTAGTGGAAACGAACAGCTTGGAGGTGTTTAAACCTCATTCAGGAAGAGAGCTTGGCTTTCCTTTCTGTTAAAGGGGCTGGAAGTGATATCGGCATTTTGGCTAACTTCCTGTCAAACTAGGCATCGCAGATCAAATATGGATTAAGATCCAGCAATTGCATATTGTATTTCTTGCCTAAAATGTTGTCAGAAACATATTTTAATGAACCGTTTAAGTAGAAAAGGAGAACGTTTATGAGCACAAGCCGCCATGTTTTTCCTGCTCCCCACGCCCACTCTGGAAGCGTGCTTGACTCATGAAATTCAGATCAAACTGTCAAACTAGGTGTTGCAGATCAAATATGAATTAAGATCCAGCAATTGCATATCCGGTGTTTCACCTACAATGTTGTCAGAAACATATTTTAGTGAACCTTTTAGGTGGAAAAAGAGAATGTTTACGAGCAAGCCACCATGTTTTCCTGTGCCCCACCCTCTTTGTGGATTTCTCTCTCCTGATTGGGTAAAGTGGGAACGGGATACAGGAAAATTTATTTTCTGTTTACTGCAGAGCGGAGGGGACTGGGAGACCCATGTTACTGAACAAACACTATATCAGTGATGGCTGTCGGAATGTAGAGCTATTTAACACTTATTTTAACAAAAATAAGATATAACTTACAGCACCTTTAACTCTTAAGAGGCTTTACTGATGGTGGTTTGTTTGAATTCAATATCACATAAGCAATGTGACCCTGAGAACCACGGTGGAAATAGGTCTGCGTCTCTATAGACTAGCGCTTAATTGTTGATCAATATGTTTATTTACTTGACTTTTTACTGAATAGTGGCGCAGTGATCCGGTCCCGTCATTCTATGAAGGCTTGTTTTCTGCCTAGAGGATAACGCCATTGCAAGTTGTAATTTGTAACACCATCTCTCACATTCGGGATGGAGATGGGAGCTATCCGTGGTGCTGAAATGTGAGGGTATTGCGCGGTAATTCAAAGACTTGTTGCTATCATTCCCACTCATGTAGACCTTTTAAGCATATAATCCATGTTTTTCGTGATTTATAATCACACGCATATATCCCCCACCCCCAGTTAGCTACAGAAAGGAAAACCCCGTGTTTCGCCAATTGAGTAATAGCAACAGAGAGAGAGAGAGAGAGAGAGAGAGAGAGAGAGTGTGTGTGTGTGTGTGTGTGTGTGTGCTGGAGGTGGGGGCATGTAAGGAGGCGAGTGTGTGGCTCTCTAGAAGCGCATTCAGTGGGAACCAAAGTGAGACAGAGAGCCGAACAGACGGCTGGGAGAACAGGAGGATCACAGCTTAACGGACTCGTTCTGTCTTTCTATCTATCAATCTATCTATCTATCTGATCAGCCAGGGGTCACACGAGGAACATCTCACCTTCAACATCTCACCCGAGGACAAACGTGCTCTACCCCCTGGAGAAGATTTGTGAAAGATTTTTATTTTGTCCCTGGTTGACCGGAGAGAGAAGCAGTTGGCCGACTGTTGCTCTGAATGTAAAAATCTCTGATTTATTTTTTTGATAAAGACAAGATGCAGAAACGGGAGAGAAAAGTGAGACGGAGACTGTGTCAGGAATAGATGGTTTGCTAGGGAAAAACACGACCTGTAGGATTCAAATAGGACCGAACGAGAAACGAGAATTCTTATTAAAATCTAAAGAGATCAAGGAAATTTGGGATTAATTTTTCATTTTTTTTTTTAAATGTTCATCTTTTTTTGTGTGCATCTTTTCATGTTGATATGCAAATGGAGCGTGCATTAAATAATGGCATAACAGCCCGTTAGTTAATTGGATGACGACTTTTAATTATGAGCTAATGAATATTCAAGATGTATGACATGGTAGTTTTAGGTATAAGATAGATATACAATCATTTTGTTAAGAGGTCTTCTGAGTGGGCTGATACAGCGGTGGTTTATCAAGTTAAAGTTGAACTGCCAGTCTAATTCAATAATCTACAACCCACTTAAACTCTGTTGAAAATAATCCTATATTGCACACGTGTCGTAGAGTCACTTCAGGCTATGCATTCAAACCAAAGGCAAACACTTGGATACTACATTGTTTTTGCACGTTAACCAAGACCACGTTTTGGGTTTTTTTTAAACTATAAAAACTAACCAAATAAACACAAACCAAGACGAAGAATTTGGAACTTGGGGGGAGGAAGACCCCGTTTGGTTCCACTTGAGTTCTGATTTTACAAAAAAAAAAAAAAAAAAAAAGGGACTGAGTCGCACAAAAAACTCCCGGAGAGCTATATGAAGATCGCGACCCGGCTGTTGATTTCCTCTCGCAGAAATGCCAGTGCGCGCTGTGACCACCAGGTTCATGTACAAGGGACTGTGCACAATTCCAGATGTCTTGGCTTATCGGGCCCCTGTTACTCTGCCAGAGGATGAGGTGGAAGGTGAGTAAGCTCCTCCTGGTTTACTGCCTGCTGTCTTGCCTTCAATTCACGACTGTGTCCCGTTCATCTGTCCATGGACTATACGGAGGGAAATCAGCAGTTTGCTAAACTCCGTGGGAGTTCATGCAATCACCCACTATCCCTGATAAATAAACAAATAGGCTAGCGGAATAATTCAGATGGTTCACTGCTAATCCAGAGACGCATTTCAGATGAATTTCAGAGCGGAAGAGTCTTCTATCTAGAAGAAGCTTACCCAGAGGACAGGTTCAGGACCTTGGAGAGCACCAGACTCTCCTTTAGAGCCAGCCAGGTGTCTGCCTGAAGGTTTAGAAGAGGGCATGGGATCCGAGACCTCTCTAATGGGACTGCAGCATCCACCAGGAGAGGTGTCTGTTTGTTCAGCACCCACTAAAACCTTTGGTGAAGTTAAAGGAACACTCCAACATTTTGGGAAATACACTAATTTGCCATCTTCCCCAGAGTCAGTCGAGAAGATTGATATCAGTTTAATCTCTGTCCATCAGTTTTGGAGTTGTTAAAAGTGGTATTTCTTCACTTTTGACGGAGCTAGGCTAGCTGCTCCCTACTGCTTCCAGTCCTTGTGCTAAGCTAGGCTAACATGCACCTGAACCCCTCTCTGGGGCTACTGGACACACAGAGATGAAACTGATTTTCTTCTCTGACTCTGGGGAAGATGGCAAATAAGTGAATTTCCCAAAACGTCGGAGTGCTCCTTTAATAAAATAAACCATAGCATGGACAAGGCAGGGTAATATATTTTCATATTGTTCAGCAAGACTGCTAAATAGTTCGAGGCAATGTTAAATGACTCAGACACCATTCAAAACTCACCACTTGTTTGTTTGCTGTCATCCCGTGACCCACCTGGCCGAACGCTGGGTCCTGACCCATAGTTTGACCACCACTGGTATAAACAAATACCAGTGAATTCTCTGCCCCGTTACGTTATGTAGTGTTTCAATTAGCGTGATTTTCCCTCTTATGTTAAATGGCCTGTGATGCAAAACTAATTACAGAGAATTCTGATGCTGAAGTTCACTAATCTAACCCGAAGAGCCACACATGCGTAGCCTATGGGAGGAACTGAGACATGTATTCTACAGCTAGTCTGTGTGGTGGATGAAGTGTTGTTCAGACACCCACGAGATAGTAAGGTCTCTTCTCTTCTCTCCTCTTCTCTTCTCTTCTCTTCTCTTTTCTTCTCTTCTAAAAACGGTATCTTTTACTGTTGTTGTGGCTTTGTAGCCAACAGGTGCGACTACAACTAAGCTTGTTCTTTTGTTGACTTAGACCTGACAGTCCTGTTAGCTCCCAAAGTCATTTGCAAAAACAGATATCTCCATTTGTAAGAATTTTGAGATATCATTTTTTTTTATTGTGCATTCCAGGTAATATAAATCAAACTGCAGTTGGGTAGTTTTGATTAAGTAAAAATAACTCAACAAAATACAGGTAACTTACAAAATCAAACTTTATAGAAAAATGGCTTTATTTCAAATTTAAAGTTGCTTTTTTTTGGCAAAAGCAGATAACTCCATTGGAAAATCAATGCATTTTCAATGGATATTAACGGCTTTTGTGACAAAACAGAATGTGCTATGTGTTCAGAGTAATTCACCACAGTCAGTTCATTTGTTTAAAGAATGACATTTATCTGTTTGTGCAAATGAACTCCTCGTATGTATATATGTATGTATGTATGTAGGCATGTAAGAGATCCAACCATCTTTAAAAGGATGTGACGTTTTTCACCACAGTGTATCTGGTTAAGGACAATCTCACTTATCAACCTTTAATCAATAGCCTACTTTTCTAATGCAACATGTTCGATCAACACATCTTAAACACGCTGTGTGTTGCAATGAACAGAACTAGTGCTACGCCCGTTCAAAACGTGCCGGTTTGGAGCACATGCCGGTTTGGAGCACATGCCGGTTTGGAGCACATGCCGGTTTGGAGCACATGCCGGTTTGGAGCACGTGCCGGTTTGGAGCGTGTGCCCGTTCAGAACGGCCCGATCGCTTGGCCCCTGTAAGCGCTGCTTGCAGTGTTGTCGAGAACCGCGGTGTTGCTGCTTGCGACGTCTTCGAGAACCGCGCATCCAATCAACTTCACATTCAACACTGCGCTCACTTGGACCCTCAGTGAAACACCCACCAAGAGTGAAGTCCATCAAGTGATCGGTTCCCGAGAAAATCGAAGAACGCACAGACAGACAGGGACTCCTTCCATCCATTTTAGTTAGCATAATGTATGTTGTCCCATTAGGCAGAGGGGTGTGTTGAGAGAAACACATCATTTTTAAAGACAGATCGTTTCCCATTGGATGCATAATGATCATTATATAACTTAGTAATGGAGCTGAAACTTCCAACATTAATATTTTAACTTGTACTTGTTCATAAGTTATACATAATGAATGACCACGCTAAAAGAGGATGTTTCTTTTGCACAAACAACAAATATCTATTCCATTTATTCCATTTTCATAAAATCATTAATATCTGAGAAATGGGACGGTAAAGTAGGCTATGATCTAGCCTGAGAAGAAAATCGAGAAAATTATTCTGTATCTCTTGTTGCTCAGACATCTCTGTGAGATGATAACTACCAGCATCAATACTTTACCTTGTAGTCGTCACTGCAAGTATTCTTGAATATTTTACTACCCAAAGAAAATATATTTATTTTGCACAAAGAACAAACATCAATTCCATTCTCATAAACTCATGAATACACTGTGAAAACAAGGCCTCGCGACTCACCACTGCAGTACCGACTCCTCGGAAACAGTTAAATAATTGAAGAGTTTCATCCCAAAATGAGGTGTGAGCTATCTTAACCCCTCTACCAAGTGTAATGAATGCAGTAAGTAAAGTGCCATGCGGCAGAGTGGCTAACCGTGAGTGAGTTACTGACTGAATGAATAGTGACATTGCTGGTCTGGTAACGAATGTCAGAGGCAGAGAATGTTCAGTGATTTATGTCTGACAAGAGAAAAGACTGACAAGTCAGACACAAGTGCTTGATGCTTACATGGTACAAACTGGAGGAGTGTGACCTGAAGACGAAGGAAAGAGCTGTGGTGAACGAGACATTAGCATGCAGGGTGTGTGTGTGTGTGTGTGCGTGCGTGTGTGTGTGCGTGTGTGTGCGTGCGTACGTGCGTGCATGTGTGTGTGTGTGTGTGTGAGTGCCAGGACATTCTAGAGGTGGCAGGATGACCTAGAGGTAGAGATGCTGACCAGTAACCGAAAAGGTCGCTGGTTTGATTCCCGGTACTGACGGGAAAGGGTATTCCAGTCGCAGGCTAGCACCTGGAGAGTGGCTGGTTATCACATCTACTTTGCCCACCGTCTCTGTCAAAGTACCCCTGAGCAAGGCAGTGAACCCCAAAACTGCCCCACTGGCGCTGCAATGCAGGCAACCCTGACCTCTCTGACAGGACTGTGTACATGGGTATCTACCAGGGATATGCAGACACATGTCAGTAGAGGCCTTTCATGGAATGTTTAGAATGCCTATTTGCCCTCCATGTTGGAAGAAACAACAGTTGCTATGTGCAAAACAATGTTTGCTATGTGTTGATATATATATATGAGATATATGAGAAATATATCAACAAAAAAATTATAATTTGGTGTCTTATTACTGGATCTTGTAAACAAGTCACAGAGGAACAGTGATATCAGGCTTTCCCTGTGTTTTACCTTCTCTACCACTGCACAGACATCAGGCATTGTCTTTGGAAAGCAGTTACCAGCAGAAGAAAGAGAACAACACAAACATTCCGTGCAAGGCCTCGATTGCCTTGTGTTATCTGACAATAAAGTAAATCTTCATCTCTCGTCATCTTCAACTTGCTGATACAAATCCCAGCACAATATAGTTATGTTATGCAGGAATATATAGAATTCCTATATGGTGTTTACCCACCTATCAACCCAAATACTACTGAAATAGATTAGATTAGATTCAATACATTAGATTCAAATAGGAAGGTGGAGTCACTGTTAACACATCTCCTCTCAGCAGTATTCATAGTATTCTCATTATGGTTTTTTTTTGCCATACTTATAGTGCAGTGTCACAGCTCTTTGCCCACGTTTGTCATTTAACGATAATCACCTGTTGTTTGTGACCAAGATATCTGCAATCGAATTAGGGCCAGGTAAAAATATATTTTTAAAATGTATATCGAATTGTTTGATTTGAACGATCCGATATTGATTCTTAAAATCCCAAGATCGATCTTTTAATCTATGACTTATTTCAGTGGATGTGTGAAGATTGTTGCTGGATGTTATTTCTGGCGCGCCTCCCGTCCTGCTGATGTCTCCAGTGCTTCTAGTGCTTCTGCTGAACCAGTACTGAAACTCAGTTTACCGAATTACATCTTTTGACAACAATGGCAGGTGCCGGCCCGCTGAACGCAGCGCCGTCAAATCTAATTGAATCAATATCGAATTGAATCAAATCAAGTCAGTATGAAATCGAATCGGGACCTTGTGAATTGAAATCAAATCGAATCAGGTAATCGGTGCCGATACCTTTAGACCGAATACTGAATACCCACCTCCTCCACTCCGCCGTCACCCCACAGAACAGGAGGGATGACATCATACTGAGTCACTCTCTAACTAAATTACATTATTATCAAATCATACTGAGTCATTCTCTAACTGAATTACATGATTTGGACTCTGATTGAGACTCGCTGAATTTCGATCACAGAAGCTGCATTTCTTCATTAAATAACAAAGGCCACCAAGATTGTGACATGGCACTCCACTGATCTGGAAAGGTCAATTGGATCGGTGCCTTCACAGACCTGCAGTAATTTGTCCTCGCTCCCAGCAGTCCCAGCTGTTAAGTAGTGGAGAAGAAATACCCTAATCCCTTATCAATCAATCAATCAATCGATCGATCCGACTGACCAACTGACCGACCGATCGATCGATCGATCAATCAATCAATCGAATTTATTAGCTGCAACCAGCAGCTCTATAGCTCGCTCTGTTGGTTGGTTTGTTGGTTGGTTGGTTGGTCCACAAAAGTGTCCCCACCCTCTAGCTGCCACAGTTGTCACCCTAGGAGGCTGACATTTGGCATGGAGGTCAAGTGTTTGTGTGTGTGTGTGTGTGTGTGTGTGTGTGTGTGTGTGTGTGTGTGTGTGTGTGTGAATGCATGTGCATACGCATTTGCAGCTGTTGAGTATTTGCGCTTGTTTAGGTTAATAATCTGTTTTAATTGTTTATCAAAAACGAAATGCACACTCACCATGTGCGTGGGAGTTAATTAAAATGATCCTTGTCTGGCTGTGGCACGTTTTTCTCTCACATTTACCAGCCTGACAGAGAATGTACACTCTATATCCTGGGAAATGTGCAAAATCACAACCGTTTCCCCACATGTAGCATAACATGTATACATAGTCGACAACCGCGTTGGACAACCTTATCGGAACCGCAACCCCTATGGACAGGTGTTCCCCTGGGCTCGGTCCTAGATCCCCTCCTCTTCTCTCTCTACACTAAATCTCTTGGCAACACTATTCTATCCCCCAGTTTCTCATATCACTGCTACGCTGACGATACGCAACTCTTCCTTTCCTTTCCCCCGACAGACACCCAAGTTTCCACACGAATCTCAGCCTGCCTGGCTGACATCTCCACCTGGATGACAACTAATCACCTCAAGCTGAACCTCGGCAAGACAGAGCTGCTCTACCTCCCCGTCAAATCCTCCCTTCTGGTTGATCTGTCAATCACTGTAGAGAACGCCGTTTTGTCCCCAGCCCAGACCACCAAGAGCCTGGGTGTGGTCCTAGACGACCGCCTGGACTTCTCTCCCCACATTGCCTCGACAACAAGAGCTTGCAGGTTCTTCCTGAGCAATGTGAGAAGGATCTGCCCCTTTCTGACAAAGAAGGCCACCCAACTTCTCGTGCAGTCATCGGTTGTGTCACGCCTTGACTACGGCAATGCTCTCCTAGATGGTCTCACGGCTTGTGCAACTAAGCACCTCCAGCTAGTTCAGAATGCAGCGGCCTGCTTGATCTTCAACCTACTGAAATCAGCCCATGTGACCCCATTACTCATAGATTTGCACTGGCTCCCTATTGCTGCTCGAATCCGCTTCAAG